>PVKC010010882.1:0-25270 GCA_004027635.1 Crocidura indochinensis
GAGAGAGAGAGAGAGAGAGAGAGAGATTGTGAAATGCAACTATATAATTTGAGCTAAGATTGGAGAGGGACTATATGTCTCTACTAGCCTAGCAGAATTTCTTATTACTCCACATCACTAGCCTCATTCTAGTTTACACATATATCTTTCCCTCCACCATAGACCTTTATTTTATGCTTCCTTCCCTAGTTTCTGCCTGAAGGCAAATTTCTGTTTACTATACTTGCATATAATAATAATGTCATTAATCCCAGTGCCCAGCATAATTCATTGGTTGGTAAACACTGTTGCAATAATCATTAGATGATATTTCAAAAGGAAATATATAAAGGTGTTATAATTTAACTGTATTTATTAACTTAGTGAAAATGGCCAGAATTTAAAAAAAAAAAACCTATCCTGATGGTGGGCGACCTTAAGAGTCTCCACTGCTGGCTTGCTGCACACTCTGTAAATCTTACATAACCTCTCTCTAATTTGAAAATAATAATCGCATCTACCTCTTAGAGTTTTTTTGATAATTAAATAAAAGATAGTTAGATAGAAGTCCTCAGCCGAGTCATGTTTGACTAAGAGGTTGGTGACAAGTTTTCATAGTATGGTTTTTTATTTATACTGTACTCTCATCTCCGTGTAGTATGTGCATTGTACAACAAAACTATGATGTTTAAAAATATAGCACTTCTTTTCATCCTGGATATTTGAACAAAAAAGGTTTAAGGAAATCAAAGGCAAAACTCATGTTTCTGCCTAATTGCTAAATCCTTTTAAACTTCTTTTTAAGAGAGTCATTTGAAAAATATGTATGTATGATCTGTAGAATAAAACAGCCCTTGAATGGGGCTGAATGGTGGTGGATGGTGATGGAGGGGCCTTTCTCCTCCAGCCAAGGCCATGTGTCTGCAACCCCCTCCAGCCGGCAGGTCTACAGAATCAGGATAGCGTCAGGGAGAAAACTCACAGGCAGCCAGGGTTCAAGAAATATCAACTTTATTCAGGCCCTGGCCAACATGTGTGTGGCCTATCATCATAACCTTTTATGCTGGATCCCTATTCAGCCCTGCATTGTACCTTGTCTCTCAGCCATTTTTCCTCTTGCTGCTCTCTCTCAATCCATCCTCCAAATCCCTCTTTCCAAATTCCTTTCCTGCCCTTCAGGCCAAACCTTTTGTTACCCACCAATGACCCCTCCCAGAAATGGGCAGGTCTTATAAGCAGATAAGTTTACAGGAAGAATTGGGGGTGGGGTAACAATGATCTTGTACTTAGAATCATACATATTCTAAGCAATGCAGTGGGTTTAAGATTCTTGAGGGTCTCTTCAGTAGTATCAGTTTTATAAAGAGCTGCTTCAGGGCAAAGAGATAGAATTGTGGGTAGGGCAGGTGCCTTGCATATGCTTGTGCAGAATAAAGAGTAAGCCTTGAGTACCATTGGGTGTGTCATCATCATCTTTCTTTACCATCAAGCTGCCTTATCCTTTCTCAAAATTTACCTGGAACAGGAAATTGAAGATTTAATATAAAAATGTTGAGGGGATGAGCTCAAAGAAATGTATGAATTCTTCCTCTTCTTATTAAGAAAACATTCTAATAATAGGCCTCATATTCCCAAATGTTTACTGTCACCCCATCTTCCCTTGTACGTTGATCACTTGTTTGGTTAGCATTCTCGCATCATAACCTTTCAAATAGAATGTTAACTTATTAGATATTACCAACTCCTTTGGTTCTTAAGAAACAGAAAACTACCACAGCTGGAGCAGTAGGACAGCAGATAGGTATGGTGGGAGGGAATTTAGCTTACATGCAGTTGACCCAGAGTTGGCATCCTATATAGAGCTCCCAGCCCTGCTAGGAGTAATTCCTAAGTTTTTCAAGTATGTCTTGAGTATTTCAGAGCCAGGATTCACCCTTAACATCACCAGGTATGACCTAAAGAAAATAAAAACCCACAGAAATTTAAAATAGGCCATAATAACATTTTCTGAATTTTCAAAAACTCAAGAGAAGAAGGCATGATCAAGTATTTTAAACCAAGTGCTGTAGCATTCAACCCCATCCATTCACTATGTTCCTTTTCTGTTTGCAGGAAATGCTCAGAACTTTACTCCAATAATTGCACATGACTTGCTGGTCTAAGCTTGCCTAGTTAGAGCCTGATATGATAATTATTCTTATGTGAGAGCGTGCACATGTGCATGTATGAGTGCATGTGTGTGAGAGATTTATTGTACATGTCCTGAGATGACTGAGTCACTCCACAGTGGTCTTAATGTTCAACTCAAAATTCTTAAGCTTTTCTTACTCAAATCACCTGGAAAGCTTTACAAATTCCTTATTGTCTTTCGAATATTCCTAGTAAAATGATTGAGAGTCAAATCAGCCAGGACCATGACATGAAAGTTATATCCAAGGGTGGAAGTCAAGTGAGTATTTTAATTTAATTTAACTCAATTCAGGTGATTACAATGTGCAATAATAAGCTTTGTTACCCACTTGTATAACAGGTAGATTATTTAATCCTGTGCAAGTACCAGAACTAAGAATTCTTCCCTACCTGGGTCATAGTGGGAGAGTACAGAGGGTAGGATGCTTGCATATAGCTAACCTGAGATTGATCCCTGACATCCCAGATGATCCCCTGAGCACAACTAGGAGCAATTTCCGAGTGCAGAATCAGAAATGATACCTGGCATGGCCTCATATTTTTTTTAAAAAGGAAAAAGGATTCTCTTCTACCTTATTGGAGTTGGTGATGTTGGTACTAATTGAAGATGTGATTAGCTTGTACTTAAAGATTTATAGGCTCAATGGTGTTTTGTCTTACAGTCAAGCCCTTCAAGAAAGTTATAGAGATGTTAGTGGTTGGGGTAGGGGAGGGACTTCTTAATGGTTTAAATGGCCATGTCCAGTTTTCATTCTATTATATTCTCCATTGTAGAGCCTCTTGGTCATGCAAATTTGTCCTATTGTTTGCACAAACTCCCTTTGCTCCTGGAATACACTTATTTAATTTTCCCTCTTAAATTTAATTATTTGCTCGTTGTTGTCCTCCTTAATGGATTGTTAAATGGTGAAGGGAGGAATTCTTTAATTGGGATGAGGAATTAGATAGCAGCACTCCCAGTTCTAGTCAGGGTTTGCACCTGGCTCTGATCTCTAGGGTTCCTCCTAGTGGTACTCTGGGATCATATGCACTGTGTCTTGACACACATTAGGGTCTATATCTGAAAGATATGGTGAGTAAAGCTTACTATTTATGAGAACTTTTTCATTCATGCTGCACACAATTTAGTGTTTAAAATATCAGATTACATTCTCTTTTTTGTATTATCTTTATTTAAGCAGTTGGGTTTCAGTCCATAAAGAGAAACCTCCCCCCGCTTCACTAGTGCAACATTCTGACCGGCAATGTCCCCCTCCCTCTCCTCCACTACCCCCTGCCTGTATGAGACAGGCATACTACTACTTAGACTCACTACCCTTGTCATTATAGTTATTAGGATAGTTATTTCTCTAACTAAACTCACCACTCTTTCTTTTTGTCCATAGTTCTCATTCACTATTTTAAAGTTTCCCCATTGTATCATGGGAATAGTACTGTACTACATATATAAGCTACAATTTAATAGTATTTCATCCAACTAGATTTTTGATTTTTAAAGAAGTCATTATTTAATGCATTGGTGTGATAGTACAAGGTGACATTCCCTCTCTCTCTGTAAAATGCCTTAAGTTTTCAAAGCACATTACACAATTTCATAAATGGTAAAATATTGATTTTAAAATCCAGATGGAAAAGAAGGCAGAGCCTAATGTTTGAATTCTAAGAGTTACAATCAGATATAATAAATCACCAAGAACAAAGGAGAGATACCTCAATACTTAAAATGAAGAGGCTGGAAGAGAACTTAAGGATTCAATTTAAATCCTGCTTGTCTCTTTGAAGAATCATACCTCCTGGAAAACCTTTGGTCTTTGTCTGATTGCTTCTAAGCTAAACCGTAGTATTATTGATAGGGCTCTATAAAATGATTTAAGCTTTGCCCTTGTTCAGAATTTTGTGATAGCTATGATCTGCTTTCTATATCATATTCAAGTTCTGTCTGCTTTTCAAGGTAATTTCACTTCAGATCTTCCCCAATTTGGCAACTTATTTTCTATTGCTTATATATGGTCTGATCTATCTTTTTATGATAAAAAGACATGAGATGCCATTATTTTAGTTATATGCTGCAACAAAATAATGAATAAGACCCATTTTCCGTACCCTCAAGAAGCTTCCAGGCCATTTAGTGAAGTAAGTATATAGAATTATTCAATAGTTTATGATAATGTAAGATGAAAAAACCTAACCAACTAATGAATCAGTGCCTGCAAAGATTTTAGAACATTTTCAGGATGTCAGCTGCTGTTTCTATGATGGTGAAGTAGTCTGGCTTTAATGCTTATATGTGTGATAAAGTCATCTCAGACATTCAAAGCTTATGAGGTAGATTTTAAGATGTTTGGTTTGAGAAAAGAGACATCCGCATATCAATAAGGCAATACCTAGTAATCTGCAATAGAAAAATTTTAGATTTGGGATCATAATTAAATTGAAAGGTTTATTGTTGAAGACTAGGAAATTCAAACACTTTTAAATCATTTCCCTTCAACTTTAGGCTATTGACTTATAATTTTCTCTTGTTAGTGCTTTTTCTCTCATTCCCCAAATATAATATAAAAATGTAAATACTAGTATTTAGAAATCAGCATGTAAATAAAGTTAAAGCAATTTTTAAAGAAAGTCAATATTTGTTTTAGCCCTCAGCATACTCAGAGTATGAGTTAGCACACAATAATTTAAATACAGGATGGTTTTTGACAGTTATGAGAATTCAATGATTTTCAAAGCATGGTTCATGTATCATTCTGTCAGTATGATTTTGTGTAAATTAATCTAATTAGTGGACCCAATATGTTTGTGCCCTAATTCTCAGATTGTTTCCTTCTATAGTAATATATATACATATATATTTACATATATATATATATATGATCAAATGAAGGATTGAGATGAAAGGAGTTTCTTTGAATATTCACAGGTTTCTATTCCAGAGTTAAAAATAAGTTATGATGACAAAATAAGAGATTGGAGATGAGATAAAGGAACTATGGGATGCAAGTAACATTCTAAAGCTGAAAAATGTGAAGAATAGACTCTAACATTGAATGTCCAGAAGGAACAAGCTAGTTCTGCAAAAACCTTATTCTTGTCTTCTTAAGACTATTTTGACTTCAATCACCATAACTATAGAGAATAATTTTTTGTTGCTAAAACTAAAAATCACTGTATTTGTGGTCATATTTTCCACAAAAATAAAAAAAAGAATACATCTAGGATCTTGTTAAAGACTTTGAATCTTTGGCCATGCATGTGTCTCTGGAAATTCTGGGTCAAGATCTTATAATCTGGTTAAATAAATTCTCTAGCTTATTTTGATGTAGATTTAAGGACTAGTAGTCTTGCAGGATTAATGCTGTGATACGTAGTGTTATATCTGTCTTGTGCACCAGTGAGAATTTAGAATTTTCAGCTTAAAGTTTCATGTTTCCCCTTTTCTTAACCATTTCAGCATGTATTTGTCACATGGTTTCCTTAATGATATAATATAATCCCCTTTTCTTAACCATTTCAGCATGTATTTGTCACATGGTTTCCTTAATGATATAATATAATTGGGATGCCACCAGAAATTCATGAAACTTGAATTTATTCCTCAAAGGAAAGAAAATAATATTTCCAGAAAAGCGTGGCACATTTTGTGCTTGAGAGAAAAAAACAAAATAAAACAAAAAAGCACTGTAAATTTTTTGATGTAGTGGTTTAGGTCAAGCAATAAAAATATAAAATAAAACTTATTTAGGAAATTGCAAAAAAGGCTACAGCAATAGTGTGGTACAAGATGATTGGAGTAAGGAAGACAAGTAATTGATTGTATTCCAATGTCACACTCATAAACTTAGAATAGTAGGAAGTATATACATAGATTTTTGGCAGGAAATATGATGAATTGGTATCTCCCCCTGTGCCTCTCTATTTTCATCCAAGTCTACAAACCAGAGTCTTTCACCATTACTGAACTAGTGGTCAAGGCCATAGACTCGGGCCCCATTAACAGAAATAATTTACGGAGATACTAGCCTCACTTCTGATCACACTGGGCCCAACCCTATAAAAACCATTGTTGTCACCATAGGATCTTATCAGTTCAACACTACAGATCCTCAAATTGTGAACAATGCAACTGTAAGGTATCATGTGACACCCCACATTAATTCTCCATAAAACTACACAAAATATTAAATAAGCTATTCCTACCTGCCAAGGGACAGGCTTCAGGGAGATTGGAAAACTTATAACCAACATGGAGGGAATGTTACACTGGTGGTGGAGTATTGAATGCCATAAATAACTGTAATATGAACAACACTCTAAATCACAGTGTCTAAAATAAATAAATTTAAAATTTTAATTATCGATCTTTTAAAAATATTGATGAAAATACTGATTTTCATATTGATTATCATATAGATTAATGAAAAGAAGAATCTGTGAATTGAGGTATTGCTAAATTCAATGTTGTTAAGGTAAAATAAAAAATATGACCATAAAAATTATATTAAAATTTATATACTTACTATTGAGGAATATCAGGTCCCACATTAGAACTGATGTCTATCCAGATATTCATATTTTATGCAGATTATGCATTTTTCTAGGGAGTCTTCATGCTTGGGCTTTGTATCATTTGCCTTCATATGATTACTTTCCCTCTCTGTAAAATCTTGAATTTCAATTTACTAAAATAATACACACACACACACACAGCTTATTGAGACTATACCTACTGGTTATGTGAGATACATTTTTAATTTATATTTTATTGTATTATTTGATTTTTTATTGAATGACTTATTGTATTCAGAAGGCCTAGAAGTGTCTCCCTATAAATCTCAGCTATTTGGGCCAGTGGTTCAAAGCACAGGTCCAAAAATGTTGTACTACTTAGGTCCTGTGGTGCTGGGGATTATTACCCTGATTACTCTAGTCACCCTGGTGGTACTCAATTGTACTTTGGTACTTAAGGGTACTCAAGGGTCTTTAGGAAACTGGTAGGATCCTCCACTGCAATGCTTGATGGGGGAAACCATGTAGTGTTGAGGTCAAAACATGGTCAGTCAGATCATGTTTAATGAGGTCTTAGTTCAATTCTGTTTTATTTTAGTTTTAAAAATAATTCTGTTAACAGCTTTTAAAATTGATTTTTATACCTGCCATTGATTATTTCTAGTAGTTTGGGAATACTATTTTAAAGGAAAGAAATAGAAACCTAATTTTATTGTTCTGTTTTGTTTTTGGGTCACACCTGACGACACTCAGGGATTCCTCCTGGCTCTGTGCTCAGAAATCACCCCTGGCAGAGTCAGGGGATCATACAGGATGCTGGGAATTAAACCCAAGTTCATCCTGGGTCAACCATGTGCAAAGCAAATGCCTTACCACTGTGCTATCTCTCTGGCCCGTAGAAACTTAATTTCTGTGCCTATCAGTTCTGTTCACAGTTTTCTTTATATCATAAACCTCTAATAAACTTAAATCTCAGATACATGAAGTTTTATTCAAGCCTCCTCCAAATTTCCTTGATGCCATATAATAGTACGTTTTCCTAGCCAGGTATTGGGTAATAGAATATTAAGGTGCATATTCAAAATTCATATTTCTTAAAGTAAGTGTCAAGGCTAAAGATAAAGAAATTTGACATATTTACTTTTAATCACACCATGATGATGATCAGTGCTGCTTATTATGAAATAAAATTTGCCCCATAGTTAAGCATATATCACAGTGAAGAGCTAAATCTCTAAAACTGATGTTAAATGCAGAATAATGAAAGTTATTATGCCAGGGTGAATAAAGTGCTTAAATTCTAAAAGTAATATCACCGATATAATCAACCTATTCCCACCCAGAAACACTGACTCCTGAGATATGGAACTGGGTTAGATGGAAGTTGCCATACAAGGACTTTTCTTTTTTTCTTACTCTCTAAAATATTTTCCAAACTTATGTAATGCAATAAAAAATCCCAAATAACCAAAATGAAAAGTGTTTGTAATATCGGAACAGAATCTTTTCCAATTAGATAGATTGATGACTAATGGGTATATGACCAAAACATAAAGTCTCATTATTTCTTTTTTAATTTGTTTTTTTTGGTTAGGGGTTACTCCTGTTTCTGTGCTCAGAAATCGCTCCTGGCAGGCTCGGGGCCAATATGTGATGCCGAGGATCAAACCCGGGTTCATCCCAGGTCAGCTGTGTGCAAGGCAAATACCCTACCACTGTGCTATCACTCCAGCCCCTCCTTACATTTCTGATTAGAGAAATACAAATAAAACTCTAGTTGGATATTAAGCAGTGAATAGTTCTAAATGTAATTATTTTAAGTTCTACTATTCCTGTTTTTATAGTGTTATTTCTCCTCTTTTGGGTATTCCATAATATGCTCAGGACTGAGGCCATAAAGGCAATATTAGACTAAGGGTTTGGGCGTGATGGTTTGCATTCAATATTAAAGTTTTGGAAAGGGATTCATCAGGGCCATACCTAGCAGTATCAGTGGCTCATGTGGTGTTGAAAATCAAATGTTCAGGGGCCAGAGTGATGCATTTGCCTTGCATGCTGCCAACCTGGGACAGACCTGGGTTCAATCCCTGGCATCTCATTTGGCTCCTCCTAGCCTGCCAGGAGTAACTACTGAGGGAAGAGCTAGTAGTAACCCCTTAATGCTGCCGGGTGTGGCCAAAAATAACAACAAAAAAAATCAAATGTTCAGTCTTCAGCATGCAAACTATGCACCCCAACCCTTTGAACCATTTCCTCAGCACGTTACTCAGCCTTTTTCAAGGGTCTCATTTCAATCTTCCAACAATATATATATATATATATATATTCATAGTGATATATATACATATTATACATATATATATTAAAAAGTAAATGGATAATAGCCTTTACAAATTTATTCTCATACTTGAATTGCAAAATAATAATATGATTTTCAGCCCTTGGTTAGCAGTGTATATCATATCTCAAATACATATAGTATGTCACGCCCCTCTCAGGAGTGAAAAAACTCCTGAGAGGAAATCATGTCAGAAAGGCCCGCTCTGAGCTGTCACCTAAGCTGACCTCTGTGTGGATTGTCTGAAACATGAAATCTTGAGGCTGTGACAATTTTCACCCCTTTCCCCTTTAAGAAAATTCGGACATCAGTAAACTCCTCCTTGCAGACAAAGAAAGGCTGTACCAAAAACTGCCAGGAAAACCTGATGCACCCCCGCTGGGCAGTCTCTCTGGCCTGATGCTGGGGAAGTCTCCCTTTTTCCTCCAAGCTAAATATGCATTACTAGTTTCATGTTTTTCCCAAAACACAAAACATTTCTCCCCTCTCTTCCTGATAACTTACTCAATATTTTTCACTCCCCCATTAGCTGTCTGCCTTTTCCTACTTCCTAATTACTACCTGGGTTTTCACTTCTTTTGTTTCTATCCATACTAGATAACTCCAAGACAGAAATTCCTTTCCATCTCCTGGCCTAGACCTTTCAGATGCAAAGTTTCAGCTAGCATCCTTTTGTCCTTCCTGGACTCTGGCTTCTCTGCCACTTCACATGCTAATCCTAGTTTCGATCTCAGGATTGCACCCCCTTTCCTTTCTTTTGACTTTGCCTCACCTTGCATTCCAGATTTTTGCTATATAAGGCTGAGCTAATTTTTAATAAAATTGCCCTCGCTTCATTTCCTGCGTGCGGTCCCACATACGACTTGTGGTTCTCATTTCTACATTAATATTTTCTGTTTGCAGATCTTCCTCTGTCCTGCTCTCTTCCGTGAGGTATAAGGACTCGCGAAGCATAAATATTAATAGTTACAGACATTAGCCATCTGTAGCAATAGTAAATATTGTTTTATACTGTTACATGTAAAAATCAGAAAATCTTTTTTTTGTTTTGTTTTTGTTTTTGGGTCACACCCGGCAGTGCTCAGGGGTTACTCCTGACTCCATGCTCAGAAATTGCTCCTGGCAGGCACAGGGGACCATATGGGGCACCGGGATTCGAACCGATGACCTTTTGCATGAAAGGCAAATCCATGCTATCTCCCGGGCCCCAGAAAATCTTGATTATCATCCTGCTTGACAAATGTTGTAAATTGCAGAAACCAAGTTTATACAGGTACAGAAAATATGTTTTCATCTTATTAAGTGTAATGACTGTTTGTAATCAACACAGTGAATAAGAAAGATTCAGTGGTTATACCTATGTTAAGGATTCAGAGGCTATACCTGGATTCAGGTAGAAAAATTATAATTAAGGTAAATTCATGGGCCCATTTATTTCCAACTGATCTCAGAAGAGATGCAAACCAAGCTGCTAAAATTCAATGGGTCTACAGAAGTTTTCTGGCAGAAAACTCTGGGATACCCTCAGGAAGGGCCAATTCAAGACTGGTAATTGCATCCACACCCCAGAGCCACCAATAACCTAACAGCCCAACTTCACTGCTTCATGTCTGCAGAGAAACCAAACTGAAGAAAATTATAGTCACACCAGTTTTCAGACAGAAAACTCTAGGATCTTTCAAAGTGGAGACTAGCAGTCTCCCCATGCTATATTGCAGGGAGCCCCAGCAGCCACATCCATATCCCACAGCCGTCATGTAAACTCAACAACTTAGTTCTAAAGATTCTACCATTTTGAGCAATAAATTTTAGACTTTTTAGGGTGGCATGGGTTGGACTTGGGAAACTTTCAATGAAGTGGTTGAGTGTTGTTCCCATGGGGTTTGGGGAGGAACCATGTGGTTGATTAAACTAAGGTCTCTGACATTCAAAGCATTTGAGTTATCATCCTGACCCAGTCATTGCCTTATAAAACTCTAGAAGATTCAAGTTTGGCTCTTTTTAGATCACCATGACTGCTAAAGTGTGATGCTCTCAAGGTTGTTGAACCAGATTATCGTACCACTGCTAATGGCACAATGACTATAATGACAACTTCCTGTCCCTTGCTGACCTTTTTATCGCATTGGGGAGATACACTGCTACCTTGCTATTCAAGCCCTCCATGGATTAGCTTTCATGCAGAACTGTTCATGTGACCCTTCTGAAAGGGTCTATAAGAAGATAAAACCCTGGAGTTGGAGTGGTGTCACAATTAGTAGGGCATTTGCCTTACACATGCTAACCTAGAACAGACCGTGGTTTGATTCCCTGGCGTCCCATATGGTTCCCCAAATCATGAGCGATTTCTGAGCATATAGCCAGGAGTAACCCCTGAGTGTCATTGGGTGTGGCCCAAAAACCAAAATTATAGATAGATAGATAGATAGATAGATAAATAAATTAAAGATAATACCCTAAGTTGAGCATGAGAATAGTGTCATAACAGAAATGTAATTTTGTATCTGCTTTCCTTTCTGCCTAGCTTCATGTCCCTTTTCTCTCTTCCCTTGGGATAACATGTTTAATAAATTAGGAGCACAAAAGTTATTGCCTCCGGTTGTACTTTTTGTGGAATATGGGCCCAAGATGTCTAAATATACAAAAAAGTGTCTATACAAAGTATATACATATATAAGTTTATATGTACATTCATGTGCATGGATTACACACATACAGCTAAACATTCAGGGGAGGGGGAATAAAGTTAGTTATTTTGAGCTAAAAGAAAAACTTGGAGATTGATTTTCTAAGCATTTTTCTGAAAGGTAGAGAGTCTTCGAGACAAGCTTATTTGTACATTATGGGAGTACAGAGTGCTACAAGTTGTCTTTCTTGTCCTATTTTCTTTTTGTTTTTGGGACACATTTGTCAATGCTCATAACTTACTCCTGGCTTTTTAATCCAGGCAGAGCTCTGGAGATCATATATGGTGCTGAGAAACAAACTCATATGAAATGTGTGCAAGACAATTACCTTACCTTTCAATCCCTAAATTGTCTTTCCTCAGACCAAATGTTGAGAGGTGGTTTGAACTCCAGAGAGAGAAGAGACTATTAGAAATGTTCAAATGGACCATGAGAGTGAAGACTTAGCAAGTCTATTCCACTTACTTATTATTTTTTTAAATATTGTATGATTTTATTTATATGTAGTATGTAGAAATGTTCAATTAAGAGAAACTAGTGGCATATCTATTTCAGGAGCTGGCAGTGGAGACAATGGGAAGTTATTAAGTCTAAGTCTCAGGAGAGAAAACAATCCTAGAGATAGAAGGTTGTACAAGAATGTGAATGTGTTTTATACTGTGGATTGATACAATGAAATATTGTTGATGTTACATATATTTTTTATCATAAAAACCTAAGAAAAATGATAAAAATTGAAACTGGCATTATCTCATTTGAAAAGTAATTTGGCATTGTTGTTTAAATAATGAAAATACCTGTTAAGTAATGATGATACTTTTTCTTTTTTTTTCCTTTATTTAAACATCTTGATTACATATATGATTGTGATTAGGTTTCAGTCATGTAAAGAACACCCCTTCACCAGTGCAACATTCCCACCACCAATGTCCCGAATCTCCCTCCCTCCCAACCCACCCCCACCTATACTCCTGACAGCCAGCCCACTTACTTATTATTAATAGATTAACTAGTTACTAAATGAAGAAACTTTGAGTTAAGGTGAATGTCTGGCTGAAAGAAACATAAATGTAATCCAAATCCAAAAAGGATTAAATTCCTGTGAAAGAGCCTGTATAGATAGTGAAGGGGTAAGTCATTTACCTACCTTGCATATGGCCTATTCCAATCAATTACTAAAACTTGTACATGTTCATCTGAGCAATTACAGGGGTGATCCCTGAGCACAGAGTCAGGAGTAAGCCCTCTTCCTATAAACACACCAGCTATAGCCCCAAACAAATACATGACAAACACAAAAGTGGAAGAAAAAGTCAAAAGATAATAGGCATCACATGAAGATAATTGAAAATTATGACAAGTACAAACAAGAAAATAGAACTTTCTAATAAAGAATAACAAAGGGAAAGGAGGCACCTCATTAGATGTGGTAGTTAGATAAAAACCTTTCTGTGGAGGTGATTATGAAGTACTGGAAGGCTGGAGATTTGGGACATTGGTGGTGGGAATGTTGCACTGGTGAAGGGGGTGTTCCAAAGAATAAAAAATACAAAAAAAAAAGAAAAAAAAGAAGAATCCCTGGAACAGAAAAAAAAATGAAGTACTGGAAGGCAAGGACATTTCAAGCAAAGGAAATAGTGGATAAAAGACCTACTGGTATGAAAGATATGTTTGAGAAAGTGAAATCCCAGCAGCTGATTATATTTATGAAATACTTTCATGTATATTCTTACTTTATTTCTCATTTTTTTCTTTGTATGTGAGAAAGGAAAGCAGGGGAAGTAGCTGACCCACACTGCATAAAGTATGTTTGGGCAGAATACCTGAAGTCTAACTCAGGCTTTTCCAGAGAAGCAGTGGCCTTGGATTTGAACCTCTACTCAGCACTTGAACTGGACCTCTTTTAATATCTCTGCTAATGGCATCTGTAGAGAAAAGCACTGGACCTCATCTCAGAGGGCCTTGTAGGCCAGGCAAAGAGCTTAGATATGATTCTGAGTGTAATAGAAAAGCACTGAAGACTTTTAAAACCAGAAAGATATGATCCATTTAATGTATTTATAAAGTCCCTCTTGCTGCTTCATTCAGGATGAATTGAAAGAGTAAAAAAGGAGGCAGGATTTAGAGGATCTGGTAGAGGCTTTAAAAGTGATGATGGTGATTAATATTCAACCAGTTGGATATCTGCTGAGATGGATAAAAGACAAGGCCTTGAGGGATATTTTGCAGGTAAAATAGAAAGGACCTAATCAAAAGGACCTAATCAGATATGTTTCCTTTACGCATGAGCAAATTTTTCTCAGGTCCAGGTGATGGTCCTGTATTTCTTCCAAATGGTATTGACTGCATATCTGTAGGATTATTTAATATAGCTTTGGTATAAGGAACCTGTAAGAACAGGGTAGCCAGCTGAGAGACAGTTATTGGTGGAGTACTTGGTCCTAACTCCCAAGGTCATGAATCAGCCTAATCCTGATGAACATTGGAAATGTTGATGAGAAGACACAGTTCTCAAGTGTGAACCTTGGACCTTGATAGATAGGCAGAACTGGGTATCATGGAAGGGTCTGTGACTATGAACTCAAAGAGAATTACTAAAATAATTAGCCAGTATCATATTATCATGATTCTGTTTTTCCTAAATCACTAAATATGTAATATAACTATGCTCAATGTTGACTATTGGCAACTGCTCAGAAGGGTTAAAAGTTGGGATGAAGATGTGTCAGAAAGTTTGATTAATTGCTTGGCCAATCTGTGGCAAGAATTTCTACTGAGGCACATACCATTAGCTTGTATCTCCCTAACTGGCTCCCTGGGCCCACAGCCTGTTGACTTCCTTCAAAGAGAAAATGCCCAGCATAAATGTCCTCATTATTATATCTTTTCTTGAGGAGAAGCCAATAAATGGGAGGGAGTGGTCTGAGACCAGCTGGTGATACATCTCTAAGACCGTCATCCAAGAGTTATGAGCAGGCAGAGAGGTGATTTTCATTTTCGTTGATAACTTCCCACAGTAAGTAGGTGGGAGGGTGTGGTGATTGATGAACTAAATTAGATGGAAAGTGGCTCAAATCAGATTAAGGTGATTGCTTTTGCCTCTCGACTCACTGCACTTAGTTTCTATTCCACTCATTTAGCAAATGATTATGGACTGCCTTGTGACATTTCTGATATTGTGTTCAATTCCTTACCTTTTTGCGTTGTTCTTTCTGATTTCTGCCACGAGATGTTATTCTAGAGAGGTCCAAACGGTGTTTCATTTATGTGCTAGTTTTCTCATGCTTTACACAGAGCAAACGTACAGTGATTGTGTGGCATTTGACTGATAGTTAAGGTTTCAGATGGATGTTTGCTAAATTTGTCTTGCCTAAGAAAATAGACAGTATGGATAGGAACCACACTGAGTACCTTTTAGTTTAAAATATGCAGTCTTTAAGTTAATGATTTGAGATAACTTTGCTCTCTGTCCACGTAGCTCTGTTGCAAAAATAGTCTAGCAATTTGTAATGGTGGAACTTTATGTTTTAAAAGAGGGTAAGAGATTGAATCATAAGAATTGGTCAGTGTATGAGCTATAAGCATGGCGGTATCATCTAGGTCGATTTAATAAAACAGATGAGTCTATATTAATTCATTCTTTCTATTCACTCTATGATGGAAATGATATAGTGGGAGGCAGATTCCACCTCTGCTGTAACAGCTTGGAGGAGATCTCTGAGGCCGAGAAATGATGGCAAGAGCACTTATCCCTGAATATCATTGATTCTTGTCGTGAGTTGGAATTTCTCAGATTGGCATATCCTTTAAGTTCTGATAATACCCAAGATCCTATAGTATCACTTAAACTGTCATCATAATAAAACCCAAAAGGTTGAGGGTGGGATTACAAGAAATTATAATGTTTATCTATAACCATTCTCATCCTTCTTGGAGATTAGAGGGAGTGAGAAGAGGCAGGAAGTAGCCATTAATTTTATATGCCATGACTTAATAGTTTTTTTCCAATTTACATCCTTGTTTCTGTAATTTTTAATAAAAAATTTATTTCCTTTCCAGTCTTTAACAGAATCCCAAATTTTATGTTGTGGATTCAGTCTGTGGACATGGGAGGCCAAAAGAACATTTACATTAGCTATTTTCCTGTTTGATTTTTTTGGTTGACTCAGCAACTCTTTTGCAGATTTCCTTTGAAGAACTCATATTCATCGGCTGGAAAAAAAATTTGGTAGGAAAAAAACACCTTTATATCAGTATTCAGAAGGTAGGAGATCCTGACTTCAGATTAGATTAGGGAAAGAGGCAGTTTATGAACATGGAGTATCACTGAAATTAGGAGGTAAAAAAGTCCAGAAGAACAAGTTTAATGACTAAATTGGGAGAAAGGAAATTTCCAATGCACTATTATCTATTCCTTGCTAGAGCAAGAAAATAGAAGAACCCTGGTCTGCCCTGGATTTTGTGATTATAAAACCATGACCAAAGAGTGGTATTTTGATCCACAAATTGCGAAAGGCTGCTGAAACTTCATTCTAATTTGTCTGATTTCAGTGCTGTTAATTTATGTAACTATCCTTGCTTGGGAGGGGAAACTCACCTTGTGTATTCAGGAATCATTCCTGGTAGTCTAGGGGGAAGTAAATGGAATACTGAGATTCAAACCCAGGTAGTCCATGTACAAGACAAATAGTCCATGTGCAAGGCGAAACCCTACCTGCTGTACTATTGATTTATCCTCAACTTTTTCATGCTTTTAGTTCCTTACCAAGGATATCTTTTTAAAGGAAAAGGAGAGGACTGGAAGATAGTACAGCAGGCAGATGACCTTGCATTTGGTCAATCTAATTTCTATCCTCAGCATCCCATATGGTCCCCTAACCAGCACCAGGTATTATCCCTGAACACAGTCAGGAGCACTTTCTGGTGTGGTTTTAAACAAAAGAAAACAACAAAATGGTTGGACGCAGAGTTAAATTACTAGAATGAAAAAAAAAAATGCTAATGGTAGGCTTCCATAGACAACAAGAGTTGAAGTGTAACCTGACTTGTATTTTCTCCAGAGCTGGAATTCAGAATCTGTGTTTCTACCCCACAACCATAACTGACATTTTAAATGAAACTTGTATGGGTGAAAAGATGCCTAAAATGTTGTCAACATTTTTCAAATCCCCAGGTAATTTATAGGCAAGTTAATGTTTGATAAAGAACTCCAAAATAATCCCAGAATTTTCTCTACTAACTTCATGTTGGCCCTTTGAGGAGCTGACACAAGGAAGATAAAAGATGATAAGTTTGTAATCAATAAAAGACATCCCTCAAGCAATAGAGGTCATACTCCTCTTTGTTTGTGTGTGTGTGTGTGTGGTTTTTGGGCCACATCCGGCGGTGCTCAGGGGTTACTCCTGGCTGTCTACTCAGAAATACCTCCTGGCAGGCACAGGGGACCATATGGGACACCGGAATTCGAACCAACCACCTTTGGTCCTGGAACGACTACTTGCAAGGCAAACACCGCTGTGCTATCTCTCCGGGCCCCTCTTTTCTTGTTTTTAGCTAACTCTCTTCTTTAGACATCTCTCCCACTTTCCTTTATGAGAATGGAGGAAAGAATGAGCAAAAGAGAAAAGATTAAAGTGTAGGAATTTCTAACAAGGTTTTCTGTGCCAGCCTCATGTCTCCTAGAATCAAATTGTTTTGTTTTTTGTTTTTTTTTTGGGCCACACCCGGCAGTGCTCAGGGGTTACTCCTGGCTGTCTGCTCAGAAATAGCTCCTGGCAGGCACGGGGGACCATATGGGACACCGGGATTTGAACCAACCACCTTTGGTCCTGGATCGGCTGCTTGCAAGGCAAACGCCACTGTGCTATCTCTCCAGGTCCCTCCTAGAATCAATTCTAAGCAACACAGCTAGCATTGTCGCCCTGAATGGAGGATGCCAGTTTCCCAACTGCACAAATCACCCTTTTGGAATTTTTATAGCATTTACAATTGTTCGGAGACTCTGCATATTTGGCTGCTCATTCCGTCTATAAAACAGCTGCATTAGATTTTCTCTGTATTTCACAAAAACCCATACACAAAAATGTCTTAAGAGAAACTGAGCATAAGTATGATAAATCTGAACTTTTAAGTGAATTTCACTGTTGACTGAACCCCCCTGGGGTTTAGATGGGCCCATTTAGGTCATAATATTGCTTGTGTCATGCTACAGTGATGGCAGCTTTTTACCACACAGGTTGCTCGCAGCAGAGTATTTTTGTTTCTATCAGTGAGAATGGGCTTCCAAGATTTTCCTCTTTTTTTTCTTTCTGTTTTTGATTACAAATGATCCACACTGCAGAAAGAAGACTAAAATTAAACCAAAACAAACCCAGGGCACAGAGACACAATACAGTGGTAATATCTTTGTCTTCCAACCAAGCTGAGCAGATAGTCCCCAAACCAAATCAGGAGTAAGCTCTGTGCATAAAGCCTGAGAAACACCAAGTGTGACCCCAAAATCAAAGACAAATCAAACAAAAAAAATAGATGCAAAAACTTAGAGAGGTTTTAATCATAATCAAAGCAGGTATTTTCCCCCCAAAAAAGCAGAGTTCAGGAATTCTGAGGACCCTCGGGCCCAACAAAAGAGGCTATTTAGGGTACTACTGACTCTGCAGTCACAAAATGTTTTTAGCAGTGTTTGAGAGGGCTATATTGGATGCTGGGGACTGAACCAGGGTCAATTTTGTGCAAGACAAGTGCCCTAACCAATGTACTATCGCTCCAGACCAAAGGTAGTTCTTTAAAAATATATGTACAGGTTATCAGGGTTGAGGGAAGAGGAATGAGGTCTTGGCTTGGTTTTCTCTTTGTTTTGCTTAGTAGGTATTAAGTATAAAATTCTGTGCTACTTCCCTGGCCCAGGGTAAAAAAATTTTTTTCAAAGCACTACTCTTTTATTTTATTTTGGTTTTTGGGTCACACTCCGCAGCGCTCAGGAGTTACTCCTGGCTTTAGGCTCAGAAATCGCTCCTGGCAGGCACGGGAGACCACATGGGATGCCGAGATTTGAACCACTGACCTTCTGTATGCAAGGTAAACGCACAACCTCCATGCTATCTCTCTGGCCCCATTTTTTTTTCTTTTTATTGAGACCATTGTGAATTACAAGTCCTTCATAGTTGTTTTTCAGACATATAGTGACGCTGAATTAGGGTCATACTCACTACCAGTGTTGACCTCCTTCCACCAAAGTTCCCAGCCAACATCCCACACCCCTATCCTCCAAGCACTGTTTTTAAACCATGGTTTAGGGAGATATATTTTTTTTGTTTAGAAGGCATCTTATGTCACAACATAAGCCAAAAAGTTGATCAGAAAAGGTTCAATGACCTGAAGATAAGGATTGTTTAACATTCAATGTCAAAGGTTCTGAAAGTTCTGTTGTAAGAGGATAGAGCACTCTAAGTAGTGCTAACCACTAGGAAATTCAGCTGCAGAAATCACACCCCATATGCAAATATGTCCCTGAAGGAGATTTTTAGAATAATGCAGCATACTTTTTTTTTTTGAAATCTTTGTATTTGCATATGACCAGATGTCAAAAATCCTAGCAAATTAAGTCTGAATTCTTTTTTTTTTAATTTAAAATTTTTTATTGAGTCACTGAATTACAAAGTTATTCATGACTGAATTTCAGGTGTACTTTTGTGTTCCAACACCATTTTCTTCACCCATTCACTTCCTTACACTTCCCTACACCATTGTCCCCAGTTTTCCTCCTATCTCTATCTGCCTCTGTGGCAGGCACCATTCCCCCTTTACTTCCAAATTTTTATACTGTTACTGTCATACTGTTACTGTTATACTGTTTTAGCTATTTTGGATGTGCTGCAATGAATATAGGATTGCAATTTGTGGGGGAGGGGAGGCCTACCCCTGAGGTAGTAAATATTTAAGAAAAAAATGTTTTCTGTTATAAAGCACAGTAATTTACAAAGTTATTCATAGTTGAGTTTTAGGCAAACTGTGTTCCAGCATCAGTCCTGTCAATAGTGCCAGCTTCCCTCCAGCAGTGTCCTCAGCCTCTCTCCACACCCCAGCTTGCCTCCCTCACAGGCATGTTTTTAAATTTGATTGTTGTGGTTTAAATCTACTTCTTTCAGTATTAGTGACACTGCCATTTGGACATTTTGGATGTCCAATATGGACATACCAATTTGGACATACCAATTTGGATATATCACTCCTCTACACCACCAATGGACCTGAGATCTTTAATCCCATGTGACTTTTTTAGAAACAGGAAAACAAAACAAAAATCCCTATATGAGGGCACTGAAATTATTAATTAAATGAAATCCTGCAAGAACACATTTTTATCTCAGGACCTGTTTCCAATGTAAAAAGAAAGAAAAGGGAATGGTTGCAAGATCTATGCTTTAAAATACCCGGTTGTCACTTAATACATTGGTGTAGCACAAAGAGTGTTTTGTTTTACCTGCCACATTTTCCATGCAGCAGATAAGTGTCTTCCTCTAAGCTTATTAAGGAAAGATTTTATTCCCTAAAATAGTAATCAAAAGCAATTGATACCATGCAATAAAACAGAAGAAATAATAGGATGACCTCTTGGTTACATTAGAGTCTCACCTCAGGGCCTCATGTGCTGCTCACTTCAATAGAGACTTGTAGTAAAATACATTTAAGAAGGGAAAAAAATGGAGTTTGGATAGATAGCACAGCAGTAGAGCTTTTGCCTTGCAAGAGGCTGACTGGGGAAGGACCAGGGATTGATCTCTGTCAACTATGATACACCAAGCCTGCCAGTAAGTGATTTCTGAGCATCACCAAATGTGGCACAAAAAAGAGAAAAAGACTAGTGTATTTGTTTGGCGGTTTATTTAGTGGGGGCACACTTGGCGGCTCTCAGGAGTTACTCCTGGCTCTGCGCTCAGAAATTGCCCAAGGCTCCTGACTATACGGGATGTCAGAGATGGAACCCACATCTGTCCTGAGTCAGTTGTGTGCAAGTTTAATGCCCTACTGCTGTTAAACACTCTACTCCATCCCCCAGACTAGTGGTTGGCAACCTGCTGCTCACGAGCCACATGTGGCTCTTTCCACTTTTAATTTGGCTCTTCTGTGTGCCAGGCGGCCGCTCCAGAAGTCAGGACTCTGCTCCTAGCCTCTGTCGGTGCGCGCCCTGTGTGGCTCTCAAAAGAAATTTCAATCGTGGTTTTGGCGAGATTTGGCTCAGTTGTAAAAAAAAGGTTGCCGACCACTGCCCCAGACCATTGTATTTGGAACTGATTTGAAAAAGTGATTTGTATTGGTTTATATCTTTAGAGAGAAAATAGCATTCTGAATGAAATATCTTACTTCAAAGACTTTATGAAAATATTTGATGAAGTTAATGAACGATCTAAGAAATTCCTCTATGTAGAGGTCATTTGATTTCTTTTCAGGAATGTCTTCATCTGAAATTAGTGCTGGCAATAATTTGAATATGTGTAATTCTCTTCATCTAAGATGTATTATGTATTTCAGTTATGACAAGTGATATGCTGTATATCTGGTTGTATATAAGTTTTATGTGGGTTATAAACACAAGTTCAAGATTTAATGTGTTTATTTCTTTCATCCCCTGTGCTTTTTTCCCCTTTTTTTTTATCATTAATGTTGTGATGCGGGGTGGGGAGGTTTGCATATCTGGGGATGGTGCTTGTACACATTACTACAGCGCTTATAGCAATGAAGTTGACCTGCATTCGATATAATGTTGCATATGTGTTCACTGGAGTAAGCTTTCTAAGTTGAGGCACACAGCTGTGGTTCTAATACTAAGCACAGTTGAGATGGTTATACTCACATCTATGCTCTAGAGAGGTCACACTTTCTAACCATGGTGCTCACTTGTCTTTTTAATTTTCATTTGGGGTTCTTACTGGGATTGCACCCCTTTTTTGATACTCGCATGCACTTGAAAATTGTGCAAGTAGAAATTGCTTGCAGCACCAGGGATTGCCGACAATTGAGCTACTAGGATCATGTGGGAATGTAGGATCATGTGGGACATTGGATATTTGAGCTCATAACCATATACACGCACTCTACCTGCTGAGGCTCAGCAAATGTAATTTATCCTGGAAACTTCAATAGTGGAACACCTTTGATATTATTTATCTTTTGTGGTTCTCATATTTTAAAATTAATTTAAATGATAATGAGGGAAATGAAAGTACTATTAGTAGGCTGGAATAGACAGCCTCTGCACTATTCTTCCTTACCCAATTTAGTGATTTTTTTAGAACAGTATTTATTTTTAGTGATATATAATTGAATGGACTATGATAGGAAAGAATGTGATAATTCTGAGTAGAATAGAGTAGGAAGGATATATTATATGATATATAGATTTAGGACCAAGTCAGTTATTTTTAAACATAAAAGTTTCAGATAGTAAAACTTGAAAAATTTATTTTTTAGTGAAATTTGACATAGTCATAAAATGATATAGGTTACCCATTGAAAACTGTATAATAAATTGATAACCTTAAATAATCAAATTTTTATGATAAACGATCTTTTCACTTATTTGGGGGGATATTGCAATGGCTATAGTACTTTTAGAGTCTATCCTCTTCATTCTGGAGATAGTGATTAGTTATAAAGAAAACAGAACCTTAATTTAAACTTCAGTAGGACAAAATTTTTAAAAAGGGAGTATTTGATCTTTTTTTAAAAAATGATGAATTCTGACATGTGCTGTCCTCACCTTATCAGTAATCTTAACATATCTTAATATTATGTATGATATTAGATGCTTCTTCAAAGAGAAGAGGATAATTCAGAGATTAAGTGTTTCAAGGTTATCAAAGTAATATTTAAAGTGCTTCCCTGCTCATTCTAATTATAATTAAATACCATCAGTAGGAATATGTGATCATCATGCATATACATGCTGTAAGCTCTGTCCACTAACAGGGAAAGAAGTTGTTGAGGAATTCTTATTTTTTACTAGCTATCTCCTAGAAACATACTTAGTTTTACCATCTTTGTAATAAGACAATGTTGAAGGCAAAATTTTAAAAACAGATAGTAAAAGTTGACGGTTCTATTTCTCAAAACCTTTTTCTTTAGTAGGGGCTGTGTGGAATTTAGGATTATGTGCTGTTTCTGACAAACTCAAGGCCTCCTCTCTGCTAGGAATGTGCTCTACCAATTGCATTATCTCCTTGTTGAAATTATCATAATTTCAGTTTTCATATTTCTGTTCCCAGATAACCAAGCTTTGTGAAGCACAAGGTTTCTTTGTTTTTTTTGTTTGTTTATTTGTTTGTTTGGGGGCCACACCAGAGTCACTCAGGGGTTACTCTTGGCTCTGCTCAGAAATTCATCTGGGCAAACTCAGGGGACCATTGATGGTGCCAGGGATCAAACCCAGGTCAACCTCATGCAAGACAAACAATGCTCTACCTGCTGTGCTATTTCTTGGGTGTAAGGTGTAGATTTAAATGGCAAATGTAATTTATCCTGGAAACTTTAATAGTGGAACACCTTTGATATTATTTATTTGTGGTTCTCATATTTTAAAATTAACTTAAATAAAAATGAGGGAAATGAAAGTACTATTAGTGGACTGGAATACATTTTGCTATGTATGTTAGTTAGGTGCATTTCTAATGTCATTGCCTCATTCCAATTAGCTACTGTAAGTTTGTCTTTGAGGGTTAATACTCTGCTGGTGAGATTTGATTGCTGCAATATTCTTTTATGCTATAACTATATTAGTTAGGACTCCTTGTTGCATGTCTGAAACCAAGCTTACTAAATTTTTTAAGCATTAAGCATCATTATTAACTCATATAACTGAATGATATATATTATATATTATAATATATATTATATTTGAAATAGTTTTTTTTTGTTTGTTTGTTTTTGGATAACACCCGGCAGTGCTCAGGTGTAACTTCTGGCTCCATGCTCAGAAATTGCTCCTGGCAGACACAGGGGACCATATGGGACGCCGGGATTCGAACCAATGACCTCGTGCATGAAAGGCAAATGCCTTACCTCCATGCTATCTCTTCGGCCCCTATATCTGAAATAGTTTTAACCTTGTATTTAAGAAGACCTTCTTTCTGTAGTCATTGTATTGGGCATTCATATACCAGATTATAATTTCGGGAATTTCTCTTTTCAGAGGTCTTTACAAAACTAAAGTGACGAGTCTCATAAGAACTATTTTGGACACACAATCACTGCTGAACTAATAACTGGCTAGTGGGATAGATAATTTGACCAAGTCTGAGGCACATTCCTGCATCCCAAGATTGGTAAAAGATCAAATTCTCCAAATAGGAAAAATGACAATGCTATTGAAAAATAAGGCTTTATGTAAAGATTGGGAAGAAAACAAGCAAAAGCTACTACTACAGATGTCTTATTTGATTATTTGAAAATCTCTGAGATCCTTAATTATTAAAAGCAATGAAATTACCTCCCCCATTGATTTACCCATTTCAAAATTATATTAATCTAGGCATGTACATTTTCTTTAGCTTCTCTGAGCACATGAATTGTATGTATGCATTTTGACCAATATACCAATATCCTAATGTTTTATTAAATGATTTTCATCACTCTGAGTAACAAACAGGTGATTTGACTTAGCAGGGTACAGGTGCTATTTTTAATCCTTAGTGTTCTTGGGAGAGCTTCCAAATAATAATAACATCTTTAAAAGCTTTGGATTCCCTAAGGTGCAATAAAATTGTGCTGAGTATTGTCTGTGATAAATAACACTTCTCCTTCCTCTTCTCTTTCATATTCCTACTTGAGAAAGTTCCAGATTTCCTGACATTATCTCAGGATTGATTGCCAAGTAAAGGTCAAACTCCTTTGCTTTCTATTTACTACATGTTTCATATTGGAAAAATGATAATGTGATAATCTTTAAAAGTATTTTAAAGTAAGGTAAATTAAGGATCTGAGAGATTGCATAAAGGTTAAGGTCCTTGTCTTGCATGGAACTGGCTCTAGTTCAATTCTCAGCACCACATTTCCCCTAAGCACCACAGGGACCTGCTTTCTCTCTCTCTCTCTCTCTCTCTGTGTGTGTGTGTGTGTGTGTGTGTGTGTGTGTGCTCAATTTATTTTTATTTCTTTTGGTTTTTTTTTTTTTTTTGGTTTTTGGGTCACACCTGAAGGCTCTCAGGTATTACTCCTGGCTCTACACTCAGAAATCGCTCCTGGCAGGGTCACAGGACCATATGGGATGCTGGGGATTGAACCAGGGTCCATCGCTAGTCAGCTACATGCAAGGCAAACACCCTGCCATTGTGCATTTCTCATGGACATAATTTTAGTACCCCACCCATCACAGTGGGCCCATGTAGAGAACCACCACTTATTAGCACTACTTAGTGCTTGGCTTAGGAGGATACTTTACCTCAAAAAAAAGTATGTATACATCAATCATGAACATAATTTAAAATTTTATAATTTTTTTCTTTTCTTTTTTTTGGGGGGGGGTTGGGGTTTGGGTCACACCCGGTAGCGCTCAGGGGTTACTCCTGGCTCTACA
>PVKC010010883.1:0-25267 GCA_004027635.1 Crocidura indochinensis
GAGAAACATACACTTCAAAGAAACCTGCAGCAAAGGATATAGCTGTTTAGACTGAACAGGTGTTCAATCAACTGCTTATCTTAGAGATCAATAATAAAGTTCTAATACTTTTATCCTCAGAAGCAGGTATAGTATATGTTGGTGGGGGCAAGGACTCAGACTACAAAACTCATTATTAGAATGTTTCAATGCCTTAATTTTATTATGTCTATAATAACTCTTTAACTTTTTTTGTCCACAGGGTTCTTGAAGATATAGGTTGATTGCCCGAGTTTTCCAAATACAGTCTTCAACATGGCAATGCCTTGACAAAATACTCTAATTTATCTATCTTTATTTTGATTAAATCACACATTTTAGATCAGCTTTTAAAATGTGACTATTTTCAAAAAATGTGACTATTTTCAAATTTATGATTTTTTGATTACTACATACTATTAATACCTATTTTATTTTTCCAAAACTTTATGCAAATACAGTAAATGATAAACTCTAGTCTATAGAATATCATGATGACATAATAAAAAGCATTTCTCTCAATGTAGTATATCAACTGAATAAGGCAGAGGAAGGACAGAATGCAAGATTATTTCACCACCTTTAGAAAATATGACAAAATAGGAGAACACAGTTTTTGATTTCTTTTTTGGTTATTGGGCCAGACCCGGTTATGCTCAGTGATTACTCCTGGCTATGTACTAATAAATTGCTCCTGGCTTGCGGAACTATATGGCACACCAATGGACCGAACCAGGGTACGTCGTATGCTAGCATGGACAAAGCAGATGCCTTACCACTTCCACCACCACTCTGGCCCCAGGAGAACACAGTTTTGAACCATGACAAAATCTTGGCATTTGTATATAAAACCCATGACCAAATATTGAGGGTTTGGGAAAGAGGGAATAAAAACTACACCAAAAGAGATATAGAGGATCTGGAGTGATAGCACAGTGTTAGGGTGTTTGCCTTGCACTGGGCCAATCCAGGACGGACCCAGGTTCAATATCCAGCATCCCATATGGTCTCCTGAGTCTACCATGAGCGATTTCTGTATGCAGAGCCAGAAGTAAACCTGAGTGCCGCCAGCTGTGGCCCAAATTCTAAGAGAGAGTACTCGCAGCACATATAGTAAGGATGCTCAAGGATGACATGCAAATTCGTGAAGCATTTCATATTTTTGATAATTATCTTGCTTGCCCCCTGGGCCACCATTTTCCTGATGAATAATTTGCATGAAACTCATTTACTATTTTGCAAAGAGGATGGCTCAGCTTGAGCGTCCCTGTAAAGAAAATAATCAGCATCCCTCTCAAGGTTTTGCATGCTTCTTTACAGCTCAGGTTGGGGTGGCCTCTGCAGACTGCACTTGCTTTTTCTGATAAAACGAATGCAAGCATGTCAAATTGCCTTGCTCTGGTTAACCCTATTCTAGAATGAATCCATAAATGCGACAAAAGGAAAGCTTATGAATATATGCTACACAGAGCTCAGAAAATATCTGCCTGCTTAATCCTTTCCCTACTTCAGGGGGAAAATGTCTGTTTATACTTGAACTGAAAATTGAAGAATCACAGAAATAAAGAATGGATACTACGGTAGAAAAATATCTGAGAGATGGGGCCGGAGAGGTGGCACTAGGGTAAAGTGTCTGCCTTGCAAGTGCTAGCCAATGGAGGACCTCGGTTCAAGTCCCTGCCTGGAGCAATATCTGAGCACTTAGCCAGGATTAACCCCTGAGCATCAAATGAGTGTGAGCCAAAAATCCAAAAAAAAGAGAAAAAATCTGAGAGAGAAATAGAAAGAGATGAGACTTATATAGTGGTTAAATGTAGTAATTTGCATATTGAAATAATAAGCTTTAACAATATTGTTATGAGCTAAATTAAATGAAAATAATTTAGAAATGCAAAATAGTCTTCTCAGTGTAATTTGCATTGGCTTTTAGGGATAGGAAATGTTGACAAAATGAAAAAGTTGCAGCAAGAATAGTGTGTGGATATTATTGGACCTATGTTGAAACTTTAGATTTCTAATTTCTGTGTGAAATGGTAATGGAAATTGGCATGTAAGGTTTTTTTATCCTTTCACTTAAGACTTTAAATAGAACTTGAAGAAATTCATATGTGAACAAAGACTGTAAACTGAAAAACTACATGCTACCAGGTCTTTAACTTGTTTAACTAGCTTAAAATTTATAATCTGTGAAAACTATGTTTTACTGCTTTTGTTTTTACACTTTTTGATGCTAAAAATTAAATCCAGGAGCTTACACATTTGAAGCAGTGATATAATCTTTCAGTCATATCTCACAGGAAACAAATTGAAAACTTAAAATGCATAGAACCTGGTTACCAGTTTTGGTTGTTTAGTTTCAAAATAGCTCAAACTGTAGAAGAAACAATGAACATTAAAAACTTTATGAAAGAGCAGTACTGAGGCTGGGGAAGACATCACACAGAGGTGAACTATATCTTCTGACAGGTAAAGGGAGAGGGGAAACCTGACCCAGGCCCAGAACGGCAGCTTTCCACCATTATCACGGCCGAGATGGTGATGCGCAGAGGTTAATTATACCTTCTGACAGGTAGAGGGAATATCTGACCCAGGCCTGTACCAGAGGCCCTCCACCATTATGACAAGTGGGGAAGGCAACGTGAAGAAGTAAACTACACATTCTGACAGGTAAAGTGAGAGAGAAAATTTGACTCAGGCCCGGATCAGCAGCTCTCTGCCATTAGCCCGGTTGGGGAAGGCCAAGGAAATCTTTGCCTTCTGGTAGGTAAAGTGAGGGAGGAAACTTGAGGGTGGTGCAAAATCTCAGCAACCACAGCCATCATACCCTCCTAGAGTTGCTCTCCAGAGAAGGGAAACAACCCCATGCCACAGGTGACAAAGGAGGGCTGAGATAGAAAGGTAGAACACTCCAAAGCAAACCAACATATGCAAAGAAATATGGGTAACCTAAAGAAGACACTAGCAACTGGAGATTACAGAGAGTAATCCTAGCAAGTTTCCAAGCTTACCAAAATGCATGGGCACAATAAATGAGGATGTAAAGGTGGCAATGAAAGTCGTGTTAATAGAAATCAAGGAATCATGAGCCAATGAGTTCAAGAAATCCATAGATGAACAAATCAACCAACTCAAAGAAGAACTTTTACAGAAAATGAGAGAATGCATGCGAATGGAATAAAGAAAATAAAAAACGGCTTAGCAAGTCATAACAGCAGAATTACACAGTTGAATAGTCATATAGAAGAACTTGAAGAAAAACTACAAACCAAAAAAGACAAGCTAATGAGGAAATAAGAGGTAAAACATTGGAAGAAAATGTTAAGTATTTAGTGAACTAAAAAAAGAAATAATATCCAGATTGTAGCAATACCATAGGAGAGGAAATAGGGAAAGGGGAAGCACAAGTGGTCAGGGAAATAATAGTAGAAAAATTCCCCACCCTCTGGAAAGATGTTCCGGGGCAAATCCAAGAGGTGAAAAGATTCCCTAATAAAATAGAGCCTAATAAGCCAACACTAAGGCATATAATAATACAAATTCAAAAGAGAGAGAAAGATGAACTCCTTAAGGCAGTAAGGGAGTGAAACTCCTCAAGTACAAAGGAAGGAACATAAGAATCAAATCAGATCTCCCATTTGAAACAATTCAAGCAAGAAGACAGTGAATGGCATATTTAAATGACTGAAGGAAAGAAACTTCCAATCTAGAGTCCACTATCCAGCAAAACTCTCATTCATAAGGGAGGGCAGATTAAAAACATTCTCAGACAAAAAAGGACTCGCACTATTTGTGCAAACAAAGCCGATTCTAAATGATCTACTCATAAATGAATTATACAATCCAAACACCCAATTGTAACAGCCACCACCCTACACAGTACAACTGCACAATAGCTCTCTCTATTAATAATCTCCTTAAATGTAAATGGACTAAACTTTCATATTAAAGGACATGGTAGAGAGTTGGATCAGAAAACAGACACTGAATTTCTGCTGCTTGCAAGAAAAACAATATCAGAAAAGAATAGACATAGGATTAGAATTAAAGGATGGGAATCAATTATTAAAGCCAATGGAAAATGAAAATAATCAGGGAGAGACATTCTTATATCAGACCAAATTGCTTTCAACCTCAATAAAATGATAAAAGATGAAGAGAGTCACTACTTACTGATCAGAGGAAGAGTAAACCAAGAATTACTAACTCTGCACCAAATGGGGAGTCATTAAAATATGTAAGGCATTTGTTCACAAATTTGAAGAAATATATGGAAGGAAATGTGATAGTAGGAGGTTTTAATACTCCACTATCACTACTGGACAGACCCACCAGACAGAAAACTAGTAAAGAAATAAGAATCCTAAATGAGAAATTAGAAGAATTAGGGATAATGGACTTGTATAGGGCCCTCCACTTCCACAAAGTAAAATACACATTCTTCTCTATTGCACAAGGAACCTTCTCCAGAATAGAATATTCCTTACAATATAAATATAACTTGCACAAAGTCACAAATATAAGGATTATTAGAAGCACCCTGTCAGATCACTGTGTAACAGAGATCAAGATTATCTCTAAAAAGAAGCTATGGAGAAAATCCAACACCTACAGATTAAACAGCATGCTGTTCAACAACAGCTGGGTAAAAGAGAAACTCAAGAAAGTAATAAAAAGATTACTTGAGATGAATGATAATGAAGAGACAAATTGTCGAAATCTGTGGGACACAGCAAAATCAGTAATTAGGGCCTATGTCAGGAAAGAGGAAAATACAAAATCAACAGTTTAAAGCAAGGGTTCTCAAACTTTTTAAACAGGGGGCCAGTTCACTGTCCCTCAGATCATTGGAGGTCAGACTATAGTAAAAACAAAAACTACAAACAAATTCCTATGCACACTGCATATATCTTATTTTGAAGTGAAGAAACAAAATGGGAACAAATACAGTATGTGGCCCACGGGCCATAGTTTGAGGACCACTGGTTTAAAGGTTTACCTTAAGGATCTGGAAAGACAGCAACAAAGAAACCCAAACACAACCAGAAATCAAGGAATATTAATAACCAGAGAAGAAATAAGCAACATAGAAACTAAAAAATGCAAAAAATCCATGAGACCAGGAATTGGTTTTTTGAAAAAAATAAACAATATAGACAAACCACTGACAATATTCATGAAAAAAAGAGGGAAACACCCAAATAAATAGGATCACAAATGAAAAGGGAGAGATTACAACAGAATCTCAAGAAATCAAGCACATCATGAGGACTTATTATGAACTACTATACTCAGGTTAGAGAACTCAGAAGAAACTAACAGATTTCTGGAAAAACATCTTCCAAGACTGGATAAGGTGGATGTAAAAAGCCTAAACAGGGCGATCTTATCCAAGGAAATTGAATGAGTAATTAAGAAACTCCCCAAGAAGAAATGTCCAGTTCCAGATGGTTTTATTGGTGAATGCTATCAAACACTCCGAGAATTATTACCATTAATTTACAGGCTCTTCCAAAGTATTGAAAAGACAGGAATCCTTACTAACTCCTTTTATGAGACTAATATCATACTCATTACCAAAGATGGCAAAGACACCACCAAGAAAGAAAACTACAGACCAAATGCCACTAATGAACATAGATGCAAAAATTCTAAACAAAATCTTAGCAAACCAAATACAATAAGACACCAAAAAGATTATACACCATGGCCAAGTAGGTTTCATCCCAGGGATGCAAAGATTGTTCAACATATGCAAATCAATCAACATCATACACCACATCAACAACAGGAAAGATAAAAATCAGATCATTATTTCAATAAGAGCAGAGAAGGTGTTTGACAAAATCCAACACCCATTCATGATGAAAACACTCAGTAAAATACGACTGGAAAGAACCTGCCTCACGATAGATATAGCTATCTATAAAAGCTCACATCCAACATTATACTTGATGGCAAAAAAACTGAAAGCATTTCCACTGAAGTCAGGATATAGTCAAGGCTTTCCACTCTCCACTCCTATTAAATATAGTTTTAGAAGTCTTAGCAGTAGCAATAAGACAAGATAAAGGAATCAAAGGAATCCAAATAGGGAAAGAAGAACTCAAACTATCTCTGGATATTTTGCACTAGAATTTGCAAATTTGTTGCTATGAGACATTTTGTCATTTCCTAGATCTTTATAACTGACAAAACATAATACTACTACCTTATAGAAATTTTCTATTTTAAATATTTGTGAGTTGGAGAGATAATATCATGGGTAAAGTGCTCTCCTTTACAGAGCAAAAACAGAGGTTTAATTCTTACCACATACGGTCTCACAATTCTTGTCAGGATTCATCCCTGAGTGCAGTGTCAGAAGTCAGCCCTGAAAACATCGGGTTGTCTCCTTGCATCTCAAAGGAAAAAATGTCACTCAATTTGGACTGTTTCTATTCTTTCCCAAACTTACATATTAAAATACCACAAAGGTTATGTTAGATAATGTAGTAATATTTGCTAAATCCTTGTTAGTATTAAAGGTGAGAGTAAATTGTTTTATAACTTGTATATCTATTTCTATATATAGCTCTGTGCACTGTTTAAGATATATGTGCAAAATTGATTCCAGTAAAATTAACACTAATATACTTAGGGATGGAGCAATAATACAGTGTGCAGGACTCTTGGCTTGCTTGCATATAGCAGATCCAGATTGAATTCCCAGGCACTCCGATGGAGTGGTGTCACTTGAGCCCCACCATGAATGATCCCTGACCACAGACACAGGAGTAAGACCAGAACTCTGTCAGGTATGGTCATAAACAAACAGAAATTTAATACTTTTGAATATGCTTTTTTCTATGTAATTGCTTTGTAATAAATATGCCTTTTTCTCATTGATTTGAGAAGCTTTCCTAATTTTTTTGCAGACATAATTTCATAAGACATTCACCTCTCCTATCAATAAATGAGTTGGCACTGACCAAAAACAAAGCAAGGAAATGATTATGTTTTTTAAACAACGATCCATATGGCCCAAAACCGAGGTGTCTATAGTGCTGCCTCTTGCTGTCTAATCCTTTTGCAATCAGATTCTGGGTGAATGAGCACTTAGGACTTAGCTGTGATATGCTCACAAGTACTCTTTCTGTTTGTTTTCTTAGCATTTAAATAAAGGCTATTTATTTGGAGAAACATACAGCTGCGCTTCCCACTGTTCTTCATTTGCAAAAGTTGAGAGTTTCCTTGTCCCACTTTTGCAAATAAGTGCAATACATATTGGATTCTCACAGACTTTGATATGGGGAACCTATCAAACCTAGAAATTGTATTTCATCCTTTTCCTGACTTGGCCTGAGTTTCCTACAAACCCCATTCCTCAATTTTTTATTCTTTTTCTTTTTTTAGATAAAATGTAGCACAACTTCAGTTATTTAAACATTCAGCATTGTTTGAGTATGTCTTGTCGAGGCAATCGAAGGAAGTTCATTGCTGGTCCAGTAACTAATTTCATGCTGACATTCTTACTCCTTATATTGCCGTGGTAATAGTGGGGAGGAATAAAAAGTATCTGCACATGTCCAGGATTATTCTGTCTACACTTTTATATTTTTTATATTCTGATTCTGTAACATTTCTGGGTTGCATTTTTGTCTTACAGAAAACATACTAATAACAGTGACAAAGCAATAAGAAGACCAAGAGGTTTAGTCAGCGATGCTTTGCATTGTCTGACCTTAGCTGGCCAATAGTAGCTCGTGGCCAAATGCATTGATTAGAGTAATAATTTTTTTCAAAAGCCAATTTCCCCCTTTTATTTTATTTATGAAGCTGTCATCCTGAATAGAGAGGGAGAACACTAAGGGATAAAGAAGGTGATGATCAATTGAATTGGTATCACCTAAAGGAGCAGTATGGAAGCGGGTGTGATCAGCCGAGTGTTAGAGATCCGATGATATTGCTTTGGAGGCATCCATATTCGTATTTCACATTCTTCATGTGTAATCATATTGCCAAAGACAAACTATTTCATCATTTATTGTAAATAACACTTCTCTCCAGACCTACCATAAAGTTTCTGTAATGCATTGTCTTCCAGTTGCAATAAAAATTACTGAGTTGCATCAATCGAAAAAAAATGAGTTGCTACTGTATTTTCCGACATATAAGATGACTTTTGAAACGAAAAACCATCAACCAAAAATCGGGGGTCGTCTTATAAGCTGAGTATATCCTGAAAAACATTTCGATAGGCCGTGTCTGGATATTGCCATGAAAGGAATTTTCCAACTCGATTCTGCACCAATCACTGCAAAGTCTGCTCGGACTGCCTCTAACTCAGCCAATCCAAGCAGGCTTTTTATGTATACAAATTATACAATGTTCTGTACCTGAATCTATACTGTATAAAGTCTGCTAAGATTGGCCAGAATCATAGAGGAAGCCTATTACAGTATAACCTTTGAACCTGTGTTTATGTGATTAGCTCACTTTCAAGAAGTATAGCATATCAAATTCTTTGGATGGTATGGACGATGACTTCTTGTGGCAAGATGAAGAGGACGCCGAAGCTGAAGCCACACCATCTGATTTGGAATTTGATCCATATGAGATTGTCTTACAAATGTACCACAAGAGGTCATTGATGAAGTTATGGTGTCAGAAGAAAAACATGATGAGAATTTTGAAGGATTTTTATCTTATCATCGCAGTCATTCACAAACAAGTGTTTTCCCTGCAAGTTCTGCATGTAATTTTCTTTCCAGATGATTCCATCTTGTTAATGTTCTCTTTTGGATTTTTTGTTTCTCGGTCAAGTTTGTGGCATTGTCATTTGTGAAGAGACCTTCCACTTATCATATCAATGTAGGGTATGTTACGGTATGTTCATTAAAATTTAATTAAAAAAAGAACTGGTGTTGCCTCAGAGGTGGGGGGTAGTCTTATTCAGTGAATATAGGACTAAAACTATGTTTTAACTATAAAATTAGGGGGTCGTCTTATACGCCAGGTCATCTTATATGCCGTAATATACAGTACTTATTTTTGCATAGGTTAGCCTCAATTATTCCTCTTAAACAGTATATGGTGGGTGCGACAACTCATCACTTCTGAGATTAGGTAATTAAAGATGATGCTTCAGTTAGTCCATACTCAGTGGACTTTTGGGGTCTGGTATTGTCAAGTAAGCAACCTGCTATAATGAAGTCAGCATGTGCTGAAGAAACCTCGATACATGGAAAGCCATTTCAAGGTGTTTTGTTATCAAACACAGCTCAAGTCTGGACTGACAGCTAGCAGCATGGTACAGAAATGATCCCGCTCATGCAGAGAATTCCAGTCTACAATCACTGATTCACTCTTATTGGTGTATCTTCATTGCTACTACCTTCTGCATTTTTGGAATACAAGTAGGCCATTTCAAGGTATCACATCTGCATTCTGATCACAGAATTTATGTACATTTTATAATGTTCATTTTATCAGTTTTGCTTTTGAGTCCACATCCAGAGGTACTCAGTGGTGGCTTACTCCAGATCACTGGTTGGTGCTCTTGGGACCATGTAGTGCTGGGGATAAACCTAGGCTCTTGCATCCTCCAGACCTCTATCTCACCATCTCATTTTATTTATTTAAGCTACTACTGTTTTCTGATTTTTTACGCATTAACTGTACATAGGCAAGAAGATGAAGTTATTTATTGCTAGAGCAATTATAAACAGGTTCTTACACAGGGGTAGTTTATGGTTGAACTAAGCAATCTATGAAACTACACAAAAATAAATTAAATATTTTAGAAAGTCCATAAGAAATACATGGTTCTAGATATTTGCATGAATAACTGCCCTGACTTCCCTGCCCAAGTTCATACAGTCATGTAAACAGATTCATGAATGGTTTCCAAGTGACAGGTGATTGACCATTCATGTACATACACTTGCCTGAATAATCAGCACTACTGATGATATCATTGATCTCCAATATGCACTGAAAAAACTTTGCTAGGTACCATTGATTTCTAATTGCAAAATAAATGGTAACTTTAACAATTTTTGCTAATGCTCAATCATGGACAACTTTCTAACTTTGTATTTGATGATCTAAAAATATAGTTTTTAAAATCTCCTAATGTGCACTTGATGTTCACTATAACGTCTCAAGTGATGAGAAAATAACTCCTCTTCAGTATTTGACTTCCCATCCATAGCTAGACTGAAAACTGTATAAAAACAAACTCCTACTTTTTAAAATCTGAATTAGAGCCTAGATTAGCTTATATAGCATACTTGTGAAAGTAAATTCTAAATAAGACTAGGCTGTGCTATTGTCATTGTTGTTGTAAGTGTGATTTGAAGGATTAGGGCAAAGATGCATCTTCAATTATATACAAAAATCTCATTTTAAGCTTCAGTATAGAATTCTAGCAGTTTATTTTTATAAACAGGTTGAAAAGAACACATCTAACATATTTAATACCTTTAAAAATATAATTTTAAAGACTAGTGGGAAGTGAAGTTTGGATAGCATCAGTGAGAAGAGAATCCCTTTGCAAGTTATAGAATAAAGAGCAATTTATATTTATAGAATAAATGTATTTTATTTTTATATATAGTTTGCATATTTCTTTACAAAGTTAAAACAAAAGTTTATATTTTCAGATATAACAAAGTTTTTCTTGAAGTTTATCTTTGGAATACTAAAGAAATCTGTATTGAAGATAAAATGTACAGAAAAGATATTGTATTATGTTGCCTTATAATGTTTCTCTTGGTTTGAAATTATGCATATGCATTTTTATCACACAATAATAATAAAGAAGATAAGAAAATATCTTTAAAAGGTACAACTATATGAATAAGTTATGGTGGTCTCATACATGCGTGTGACTGTTCCATTAGAGCAGTGTCTATCAAATAGTGGGGCTCGCCACCCCAGAGGGGGCACGGAGCTCCATAAAAAAGGGTATGTTTGACCTCGGCAAACACTGTCATAAAGCTAAGCCCCGTTTTTATGTCTCTGTATGTCTCTGGAGCTGAGAGTTGCTGTGTTCTGCTTTAAACCCCGCTTCAAAAAGCTATGCATTGCAAAACATGCTCATTGTAGCCATCACCTCTGATTAAAAATTCAGCTCAAATTATTTTATATATTTTTGTTTTCCAGGTTAAAGCTTTTTAAATGAAGATACTATTTACAGTCGCGCAGTGGTGGCATGAAAATGTGTTCTTTCTATATTCAAGAAAGAAATTTCTTTTAAAAATACATGAACTGTGATTGATTCAGAAATAGAGCATATATTTTGCATTTATAAGATCCTGAGTTTGATCTCCATCACAAAATGTAAAAGAATAAATGAAAATAAAGTCACTAATATAGTATAGAATAATGTTTCAAAAAGTTGAACCTTACATCAGTAACTATTTCTTACAAAAGGGCAAATATTGTTCTCTGCATATAACCATAAATTGAAGTTTCTTGGACACATTTTGCACGCATTGGTTAACAGTAGGAGAATGATTTATTTTCAAAGAATAAAACACCATAATTTTGTTTCCTATGGCTGCAAAAAACGATCACAAATTAGTTTTTTTGGTTTTGTTTTGGTTTTGTTTTGGGGCCACACCGGTGACAATCAGGGAATACTCCTGGTTATGCACTCAGATCGCTCTTGGCTTTGGGGGACCATATGGGAAGCTGGGTCAGCCACGTGCAAGGTAAATGCCCTATCCCTGTGCTATTGTTCCAGCCCCACACAAATTAGTTCTTTTTTTGACATGCTCTTTTTTATTAGTAGCTTAATAGACAACAGTATTCACTGAAAGTAGGTACACTTTATTATTATATAGGAATGTAAATAGGAAGAAATACACCAAGGCACAAACCATGGAAGTTAAATATCAAATTTAAATAAATTATTTCCAAAGCAAAAACAGACTATTTATTTCAATGATTAAATATTTTTCTTGAATATCCAAATATATGACGTACATGCTTAATCATAAGTTTGTTTAAGGACTACAGAATATGTATATTTGAATTGCACATGTGGTCTTTAAAAACTGAAACAAAGAACTGTTGTCCTCTATAAAAAAACTGACCATAGAAAAAAATAATAAAAGAATGACCAGAAAAAATACCATTGAAACTGTCCCATTGCACATAGCTATAAAAGTATGATTTGCTTTATTGAAATCTGAGGGCAACTTTAAAAGGCACTACATGTAGCTACAGCTCTACTCTTGAATTTTTCCTCACTAGAATTAACAATTCAAAGATATATTACATTGCTATTTAATAGAACTCAGTTCATAGAAATACAGAAGATCTTAGAAACTATAGGGTTTTTAATTTTTGTTTGGATTTTTGGTTTTTGGCTCCACTCAGAAATTACTCCTGCAGGCTTGGGTAGCTATATGGGGTGCCGGGGATTGAACCCGGTTTGATTGTGCATGGCAAGTGCTCTACCTGTATGGTATCGCTCTCTAGCTCAGGTTATTTTTTTAAGCAAGAGGTAGAAGATCTGTGGCAAAAAAAAAAGAATAGTAAAAAGCCATTTTGAAAACGAGATGTAAAAGTAATGATTTTTCATCTAATTTTATTTTTATAACTATAGTTCTGGCTGACATTTGCTGTGACAAAAATACTTAATTTTTTCTTCATTTGAATATGATGAGTAAATATTTCTTCCTAAATAACAATTAAGTTCTTAGAACACTTTGTAATAAATGACTATATTATAAGGCATATATTAAACTTTTTAAATTTGGTATGTGCTTTGGCAATTCTGTAAAATAAATAGCCTATGCCAGCAAGTAAATGCTAAAAAATCAATGAAAAAGAAGCAATAGCATATGCTGATAGTGTGCTAAGTATACATGTGATTACCCAAACAATCATCTATCATCTACCAAGTAGCAAATAGGCATGTTGTATAAGTAAAAATAATTTTCAATTCCACCATTAAAATAAATCAGATTTCAAATATCAATAATATATAACTTGATGGTGAAAATAAAAGGTTAGTAGTTCACAACTTAAGTGAAATGGCAGCTAGAAGATGCCAGGTCTACATCCTAGGTATAAAAACAAGGAACTAAATGTTTACTTACCATAAATAACTTCAGCATAAATATCGGTTCTGTTCAGATGTAGACAACATGTAGAGCTGAGTATAAATGCACAGTGAATTATAATCCCCAAAATCTAGTTATTTGACTTTCAACCACTCCATCCGAGCATTGGAATTTAGCAGCATGTCAGATGCCCCATTTCAGATGCTCATCACTAAACAGCCTGTAGACCCCATCACTGCTTTTTCTCCCAGTAAAAGGAGTTACAGTGAATCTACCACTGCTCAATTCAGTTTATCCAAGGTCTATTCCTTAGGTCATTTATTCATTTTAAAGAGTATTACATAAACAGACACCCAGGCATTCAATTGGTTTCAAATAAATACTATTTTAAGAGATCAATTTGGTACAATAGTATCTGTGAATTGTATTTCGATGGGTCAAGGTGATAGCTCAGAGAACTGGAGCACCTATTTTGCATGCAGCAATTCTAGGATAGAACCCAACACTGCCTGGGTTCCCGAAGCACCACAGAGAGTAACTATCAGGACCTGAGTTAGGAGGTGCCTATAAGTACTATAAGTGTAGCTCATACACATAAATAAAAATAATGTGAATTCAAGTACAAATTTTATCATTTTTATCTAAGATATAAATGTGGAGCTTCTGAGTTGATTTATATTAGGTTAGGTAACAATATTCTCAGTGATTGTACATAATAAACACTGTGGTTATGAAATATTGAATCCTTGAACAATCTATGCAATGGATTTAGGTTGTATAAGGAACATTGAGCTATGTGAAATCACTTTCTAACACATAGGTAGAATCTAAAGAAATAGCTACAAAGCTGCAGTAAACTAATTGCAAAGTTTATAGGTAAGTGTGATTGGGATGGGTATAAGCAGTTTATACACGCTGCTGTCCTTTAACTTCTTTCTGTACTACATATTGACCCTTGAGGAGATCATAGACAGGGGGTATCTAAATTACTGTGTAGTGGACTAAGCTTTTCAACAACCATAGGACCCTTTCATCTTTTCTTCACTTAAATGGTTAGTGAACGTATGACCTTTTGATCACACTACTCCTTCGGGAATCCACAGCTTGTCCACGCATCGTTCCGTTCGCTTCATGATCACATCTAGGAGCATTTCAATGGCTTGTTTTATGCTTGTCCCATTGGCAGCACTAGTTTCAAAGTAGGGATTCCGATTTTCTCTGTAAGTCCTCTGGCATCCTTCTCTTTTACCACCCTTTGGTCTTCCAGATCACTGTTATTTCCACATAGTACCATGTCTGGATTTTCACAATTGCCATGCATTTATAGCTTACTTATCCATTTTCTGACATCGAGGAAACTTTTGCTCATTTGTCAGATCAAAAAGCAGAAGAAACCCCATAGCATCTCTGAAGAATGCTGTTGTTAAGCTCCAAAACTTCTGTCCTGCTGTGTTCCATAGCTGCAAGTGGATTTTCTGGCCTCTCCCAAGGGCCTGGCTCATTGGCTCTGTACACCGCTCTCTTTTCCCTGAAATCAATGCCCACTGGCGTGATAAATTTGGAGTGAAATTTACCATCTGTGTACTGGTAAAGTACACTGGTCTTTCCTACTCCAGAATCTCCCAGTACTAAAAACTTGATGAGATAATCATAGTCTCTGTCAGACATGATGAATTAAGTTGTTAACATGGCACTAATCAGGTAACTTCTACGAATTCCTCTCTCATGTCATGCTTATATCTCGGATTTCCAGTAAACTGGCATATTTTCTGAAGACTGTCCTCTTGCGTTCTGCTTTTACCATGGGCCCTTCCTCACAGGGCCTGCCACTCCATTAGTTCTTAATTTAAAAGATAACTGAAACCTTTCTTATGACCTGACACCACAATTTACCTGGGCTAAAAGCAGAGTTTGAACAGGGTTGTTTTTCTAGTAGCAAGAAATACTTTACTATAACTTTGGGAGACCATCCATATTTCTTGTCCTATGCTCCATAACTCTTCCTTCTACTTCTGCAGCTTTACATATTTGAATCATTCTTGAAGGTTAACATCACATCCTCTTTCTCTTTCTTTCTCCGTATGTGATGCCATATTATGTTATGTTAGTTCCTATCATATTGTCAGCTGATAAAAACTCAATTACTCTTTTTTCACATAGTACATTGATAGACTTTGGAAATTAGAATATTGATATTGTTGTGAAAGACAATTATTATGTCATCTTAGAGTTCAACCTTATTCAAAATTTCTCAGTACTTGGTTAGTTTTATTATGTCAAGGAGACATATTTCTTAGAAGCTTTACATATACTAGGAAGGAATACTGTTTTCTCTTAACTTCATTAATGGCAGATTGTTTTTACCTATACATGAATTCAAGGTCAACTGTGCAAAATGAAATCATATGTTAATGAATGCACAAAAATATTAAACTATTCATCAAACATTGTATATGCTTTTATTTGGCTTGCCATAACTAGCTTGATAAGGGAACTAGCTCTGATAAGGGAACAATATCTATGCCATTTTGGAGTCAACATTCAATGGTATAAATAATATACTGAAAATTGGTGGAAAGAAAGTCATTTTTTATAATTATCCAAGTATTTTAATGGGGAACTATTTATCATGCTTTCCTATTATCACTTGGTATTTGAACCATAAAGGTAATTTACTAGGAATAAGTGAACCGAATAATAAGCCTACACCTGTCCATCCTTTATCAGCCTAGCTTTATGATGCATGGTGGCAGGAGAAATGTTTTAGCTGGAAGGCCAAAAATAAAATATTAATGATTTTAATATTGAATACCTTTATGCCTCTGGAACAATAACTCAATAATCTGAGCCAGGATTTGGGATTTAAATGTGTTATAGTCACCCCTGAATAGCATAGCAGTTCCTTTGCTAGCATTCTGATTCAAAACTTTTACTGGAAACTATCACTGGAAACTTATTTGTTTGAATTAAGCCTCATGCTAGAGTTATTGTCATGTGCACAGGCTGAAATGATTGATAACTAGGGTGTAACTGTGCAAACATTATTATTGATACTCTTGCATACTTATAGAATGCTTAAGTAAAGAAAATAAAAAATAAAAAACTCTATACAGATAACAGGCTTCCCCTGCTAATTTTTAAGATTATAGAAAATCTAAAGGGTTTATTTTCAGCTACAAAATGTTCCCTGGGAAATTAAGAATTTTGAATCACTAACAGAGAACAAGTTATTGGGAAGAAATCTTACAGGTGTGGTTTGCACCACAGAAATTAGAAACTGAAATAAAAATTATTAATACAACTAGGATCAAAACAAGTAATGGTGTTACATAATATTTTGTGACAATTAACATAGGACCTATTTTTAGATAAAGGTCAAGTATCAGAGAAAAATAAGAGAAAATGGAAAAATATAAGTCTAGAGCTTTATAGGTTATTTCCATCATGAGAACGTACTTAATACATGGAAAGAACTTGATATCAAATGCACCAGTAGATTTTTCTTTTGATTAAAAGCAATTATGCAAATACATTTCTTGTGATTCCAATATATTGCCTATCTTTTGAATTTTTACAATAATTTATCATTTAAAATGTTAGACTTAAAGTCACTTCGTGAAGTCAAGTTATATACCCCAATATTAACAGCAGCAAACAATATAGGTCTTAATTAAACTACCTGTAGGTTTTCAAGCTCTCTTCCTGCTGCCTCTTATGGGTCATTTGCTGGCATGGTAATATTTTGTGGAGTGGGTTGAGATATAGTCAAATATATTAATAGCATGGTAGGGGAAATGTAAGGATTCAGTTTATAGAATATTATATATATAATAATTGTCATAAAATATGAACAAGTTGATATAATAACTTGTCATTATTTTAAATCTTCTGTTTAGTATTACCTCTATGAAGCACCTAAGAAAATATTGGAATATTCAAGAGTCTAGTTACTGAATCACATATAGAAACAACTACTATAAAAATTTTAGCATTTAGAATTGTGGTACCACCACATGGCAAAATAAATATAACCATCCTATATTGCTATTTATTTATAACTTGAAAGAGTATAATTGTAACTCATTTAATGATCATAGATTATAATATAAAAATTTTCCATTTTGTAAACTACCTTAATGGTTTCACTAAAATTATTAATTTTTTTTGGTTTTTGAGCCGTACCCTGTGACACTCAGGGTATGCATTCAGAAATCTCTCCTGGCTTGGGGGACCATATGAGATGCCAGGGGATCAAACCAAGGTCCACCCATATCAGCTGTGTGCAAGGCAAACACCCTAACACGGTGCTATCGCTCCAGCACCACACTCAAATTATTTTTATATAATAATAACTAAAAATATATAAAGTTATATATTTGATTCACAAAAATCTTGCATGAATTAACAAAAGAAAAATATCAGAAAAGTTTGTGTTGATATAGAGTAATACTGCACCTTATAAAACATTTTAAGATTCAAATTTTCTGCTATCAAATTAGTAGGTGGTTATTTACATTACAGAGTAAAAATGCACTTTGAATAAAAATATTGAGTGACTGTTCAAAAACTTCACTAAGGTCAATGAAATAACTCAAAAAGTTGGAGAAAGTTTTGAATGCTGGAGCCCCAACATTGACCCCTGGCATCGTTTCTGGCACTACATAGCATGACTGGGAGTGACCCTCAAACAATGAACTAGCAGCAAACTCTGAGCACCACTAAATGTGGCTGCCCAGAAAGCAAAAGAAAACAAACTCCAATCTCTAATTACTTATTTTAGAGTTTATTTCTCACATACAAACATACACATGCATCAATCAATACTCAACTTTTACAAATACACTGTAATAGGAACGCTCTTTGATATTTGAACTATAAAGCAGCTAGTTTGAAAAAATCATTTCTTTTAATGTTTTTCACTTTTAAAATGTAATTTAAAATAGTAGAGGGTGATACAAATACATTGTTATTCTTAGTACAGCCTTTGCTGTTTACTGATATGTCATCCTATTTAAGTATATTAACGTTTTGGTGATAAAGGGTTGGAGTAGAAGAGACCTTAGGAAAATGGCCTCTCTAATGGTAGGTGTGGTATACCAGCATTATGTTTATACTAATAAAGCTACCATAAAATATTATTTTAAATACTATTTTCCTTAGAGACATTCATAGGAGCAAATAGCACTGACTTTTTGTTATATGCAATAAAATTTAGTCAATCAACTGTTTTTCATTAGTTTAATACCACATTCTTCATTTTGCTTTTTACATAATTGCTTTACTCATACTACAATACCTACTATTTATGTTATCTCTATTTTGCATACAAAATATTAGGACTTTCCATCTGCTGTTACATTGAATTTATTAGATGTTTAATCACATTTAAATGAAATTGTATAAGGGTTTACTTTTGTTTTTTTTTGGGGGGGTCATACCTGACATTGCTCAGGGGTTAATCTTGGCTCAACTCAAAAATTATTTTGGAAGTACTTAGGGGACAATGTGGGATGCTGGGGATCAAACCCCAGTTGGATGCATATAAGACAAGCCCCCTACACACTGTACTATCTCTTCAGTCCCCCCAATACAAGTTTTTAACTTTTTTGATCCTACTACATCTCTCATAGTAATTTTAATTCTTAGGGGAAATGTGCTTTGTAAATATAGTCTATTTCTCTGTTCAAATAAAAGAGTTACCTTGATTAAAATTGTTTTCCGATTCCAATAGGATCATATATATTTTACATTTTCTTAAACTTCTCCCTCGATTAAACTAGGAAATCCTTTAACACACTTTATATAATGTGCCCTAACTCTGATATGGGTATCAACATAATATATGGTCAAGTATGAACTAAATGTTTGTAGATTAACTCTTTGCCTCTGACTCATGATCCCAATAGCTTCCACTCCAAATTAAGGGCAATATGTGTACTATTTGAGATCGTATGATATGAACTTAAAATAATGTATTAAAAAACTGAACATCAGTAGAAATTTCTGAAAATAAAATGATAAATTTAAAGAAAGACAATTCAATTCACATTGAATCCACAAAATGGGATAACTGTGAATGGAAGGAACTCCTGAGCAGGACAAAATAATGCAACAAATTCTCAGATTTCAGTTGCCAGATTCCAACCAACCCAATCCAACCTGCATATCAATGTCATTTGATGGGGAAAAATAAACACCCACGAATAGCTAAAGCAATCATTGGTAAAAGAATTATGAGAGTCATTACTTTCCCCAACTTTAAACTGTATTACAAAGCAATATTTATCAGAACAGCTTGGTATTGGAATAAAGACAGATCCTCAGATCAGTGGAATAGGCCTTAGTGCTCAGAGAATGTTCCCCAGACATACAGTCACCTAATTTTTATAAAGTACTTAGAAATACTAAATGGAGCAAGGAAAGTCTTTTCAAGAATTGGTGTTGGCACAACTGGTTAGCCACTTGCAAAAAAAGAGAACTCAGATCCCCAGCTAACATCATATATGAAGGTAAAATTCAAGTGGATTAAAGATCTTAATATAAGATCTGAAACCATAAGGTATATAGAACAACATGTAGGTAAAACACTCCATGACATTAACAATAAAGGCATCTTTAAGGAGGAAACAACACTCTCCAAACAAGTGGAAGCAGAAATAAACATATGAGCCTATATTAAGCTGAGAAGCTTCTGCACCTCAAAGGAAATAGTGCCCAGGATACAAGAGCCACCCACTGAATGAGAAAACCATTCCCTCAATAACCATCAGATAAGGGGCTAATATCCAAAATATACAAATCACTGACGGAACTCTGCAAGAAAAAACTCTAATTCCATCAAAAATGGGGAGAAAATATGAACAGACACATTGAAAAAGAAGAAATACAAATGGACAAAAGACATATAAAAATGCTCCACATAAAGAATCATCAGGGAGAACTAAATCAAAAAACCTATGAGGTACCATCTTATGCTGCAGAGTTTGACGCACATCACAGAAAATGACAACAAGCAGTGCTGGTGTGGATGTGGAGAGAAAGGAGCTCTTATTCACTGCTGGTGGGAATTCTATCTAGTCTAGCCTTTATGAGAAACAGTATGGAGATTTCTCAAAAAACTGGAAATTGATCTCCCATATGAGTTCCCAATTGACCTCCGAGCTATACCATTCCGAGGGATCTATCCTAGGAACACAAAAATACAATTAAAAAAATGCCTTTCTTGCCCTATATTCATTGCAGCACTATTTACAATAGTCAGACTTTGGAAACAATCAAGATGCCTTTCAACAGATAAGAGGATAAAGAAACTGTGGTACATATAAACCATGGAATCTTTTGCAGGCATCAGGAAAGATGAAGTCATGAAATTTTTCTATAGATGGGTGTACATGGAATTGATTATGCTGTGTGAAACAGTTCCGAGGGAGGCAGATAGACACAGAATAGTTTCACTCATCCTTTGTCTTTTTTATTTCTTTGTTCCTTCTTTTCTTCTCTTCTATTCAACCTATGTTACTTGATATCATAAAGACCATAATGTCCGTTTCTTTTTAAGAAAGAATCTCAATGCACAAGACACGGTGAATGAGACTACAGAGTGTAGTCACCTCTTACAGTGCTCACTACCATAATGTTCATTACTCTAGATGTGAAAGATTTGCTTATTCTAAAATACTATATCCACACTGTAACCCTGAAAGCTTCATTTAGCATATTTCATGCCTGCCATTGATAAAGTTCCAGAAATTGGAATTGCTTCCCACTCCTAGGTGTCAGCACTTTTCTTCGTTATTTTCTCCTAAACTATATTTTAGCTATTTATCTTTACTTAATTCAATTATTTCTTAATTGCTTGAATACCATCCTATGAGGATCAGACCTCCAACTAAAATTTTTGAATAGATCTCTAAAATCTGTCTATAATAAGCCATGAGTTTGTAGCAGTGGACTCCTCTATGTCAGTCCTATCTATATCATAAACAATCCATGATTATATTGTATAAAGCCCCTCCCATCAGAATTTCTATCTTCTCATCCCCCAAACCCTGATCCATTATCCCTCCCTATTGAACCCTCTTTAACCTCCGTTCTTTACTGATTAGGTACTGAGAAAGACCTCCTGCTAGTATAAGCCACCACCCAGCTTCCAAAACAAAGGACACCAACTCAGTCCCATGTCTTGTACCCCAGCAAGAAATGGTCAATACCACTACTGATGAGTCATTATATGTAACCTTTATTCTATCTAACACACACCCTCCAAATGTGGAATGTTGCATGCTATCAGTTTCAGTTCCAGAAAGACCCTTTGCTCAAGGTCACTACTTGATCCCTTACTGCTACAAATCATTTCTAAAACTCAATAAGACCACTGTGTGGGATTAAAATGTGCCCTAGATCTCACACCCCCAAATAATATCTCAAGAGACTTTATGGGGATATTTATATTTTCTTTGTATATTTAATAATTCAATAATTACACCTCTTACTGATTTTACTTCCAAATGTAAAGGTAGCATACATCCCTTTATGATTTTATTTACTTTTAGTTATTATCATTATATATGTTGTTTTAATATTGCTTGTTTGGGTTCTCCTTGGTATCAAATTCTAGAAGAAACAGTCTTGCTTGGAATATAAGCTCAGGTCAAAACCATGACAGAGATTTTATAGCCTGTCAGTCTTACCCCCAAATGCACAATCAATATAATATGACACCATGGAGTTTTGTATTGTCATACTAAAAATGGGGAAATCTTATGTATAGAAACAAGATCTTAGATATTAGGAATAAGAACCTATACATTTCATAATACAGATGCGCCTTCCACCCTGAACATTTTTCATGGGGACTCGACTTAGACTCCATGTGATCAGTGACCATTCAATCCTGATCTCAGTTCCCAACCATAGAACCAACAAAGTTCCCTGCAACAGCACCAGGAATAAAACTCCCTCCAGGGAGTTCCTAATGCCATTCTGGTGGAAGGTTTATACGTCAGGTTGATATGACATCCTAACCACGAGAAAACAGCAACAACGTAATCTAATAGCAAGTTGCCCTACCTCATCACCCAATGATAAGATTGAATAAGAAGACACTTTGTCCTTCGATCTGTATGAAAACCAAGATCACTGATCACAAAAGACTGACAATCGTGACTGAGCAGAATTTTTCTGGGATCAATAAAAAAGACTCTAGCCTAGGCTTCAGCCTAGGATTTGTACAAAAACCAAGATCTCTTATTCGAGAGGTCTGACTTTAACAACAGAAACTGAGCAGAACTTCTGGAATTGATAGAAAAGACTATCCTAGGCTTTGTCCTAGGATCTGTGCAAAAACCAAGATCACTAATTACAGAAGATTGACTACAACAACCGTGATAGCGCAGAACTTTTGAAACCATAAAGACTCTGTTCTAGACTTTGTTTTATGACGTATAGAAATACTATCAATATCTCTAATTACAGAGGACTGATTTTGTCAACCACAATTAACAAAATGCCAACTGGCACCATAAAAAGACCCTGCGGCTCAATTATGAGCATGTTCAGAGCCTGTAGTTGTTCCCCTGACAGTATGCTTCAAGGATGGAGAAACCTTGTATCTCTTAGGACAAGGGAATCCCCTTTCTAATTTCCCCAATATGTGCCTAGGCACATATCTTATTCATTATTATTATTATTATTTATTATTATTATTATTATTATTATTATTATGCCTAGGCAAAAACTTTTTTCTTTCTTGTTGTGGTATTTTTTGATATTGGTTCTTTTTGGTTTTTGGGACACACCCGGTGACGCTCAGGGGTTACTCCTGGCTATTCGCTCAGAAGTCGCTCCTGGCAGGCACAGGGGACCATATGGGGAACCAGGGGATCGAACCGCGGTCCGTCCTAGGTTAGCGCAGGCACCTTACCTCCAGCGACACCACCTGGGCCCAAAGAGAACTGATACTGTTTTTGTTTCTGTTATTTTTTGTCATTGCTTGCTTTGATTTCTGATTTTTCTTTTTCCCATTTCTTTCTTTAAATTGATATGTATAGTGGCTAAATGGACTACCCCAGCGTTCTTTTTTCCCCAACAGAACCACAGAACATGAATCATCTTGTTCTGCCTCATAAATTGAGGAGAAAAAAAGTGAATGGTACCAGGAGCAATCTGTTCCATGAATATTGAGTGGAAATAAAAATTAGCAGGTTTAAAACCCAAACCCAAAGTCAATGAAAACAGAATCAAAATACCTAATCCACAACAAGCTATACACAAAGGGGACCTGTTTCACTAGCAGTCCTGGGGGCAGAGGAGGAAGTTTCAGATGCATGCTGGAAACAGAGGTGGAAGAAGGACAACAATGGTGATGGCAATGGCCCTAATTCACTGTCTCTATGTACCTTAAATATAACTGTGAAAGATTTGTAATTCACACTGGTCACAACAAAAAATTACTTAAAAAGTAATCATAATATAATAAAATAGGAGTTGTGTTTAACAACATTGGAGCTAAATGTTACAATCACTTTCTACTACTTTAACTTCTTTGCATGAAATTCACTTTATCATCATGGCCTAGAGACTGTAACAGATTGCTTAGGTTTATTGTATAGATGTATGTATGATATCATTCCTCTAAATAATTTATATTTAGTTCACATATGAATTTATATTTTAAATATATATGCTTATCTATAACATCAAATTCATTATTTTCATAAAAAATAAACACAATGTGATAAAGCAACTAAAATTTTTATTTGGGTATTTTTAAAAACTATACTGATTAGGAATGCCTTGACTAGTTTCTGACCTTAGTGGAAATGCTTTCAGTTTTTTCCATTAAGGATAATGTTGGCTGTGGTTTTATTTATAGATAGCTGTAACTATCTTGAGGAAGGTTCCTTCCAGCCCTATTTTGTTGAGTGTTTTCATCACGAATGGCTGTTGGATTTTGTCAAATGCCTTCTCTGCATCAATTGATATAATCATGTGCTTTTTGCCTTTCTTGTTGATGTGGTGTATGATGTTGATTGATTTGCATATGTTTTTTTTTGAATTTTAGCCACAAATTTACTTTGTTCACTTTTGTGTTACAACTTGAAGACAAAGGAACTGTTCTTATGGTCTATTACATCTAAGTAAATGTCTGATTCTGTGCTTTTGTAACTAACACATTTTCAATTATTTAGTAAACTAAATTACTAGGAGTTTATGATTTCACATGGCATTTAAGCAAAGACGAGGTAAAATTCACAACCTATCTATTATGCATTAGGTTTCTGCAAGCATGAGAGCATTATTTGCAATAATCACAGAAGCTGAATATAAGATAAAGAGTATAGAGTTTGTTAAAGTAATCTCTGGATATTTTTAAGTGAATACAATGTTCTTATTTATGCTTGGTAAAGTAATTTCATTTTACAGAATATATAGAAGTTGAAAGCCACAGCCTCCTTCTTATAGAGATATACAATAATTTCTTAATTCTAAAATAAGGCTAAAATTAAAGAGAATTATATAACAAAACATTTTATAAGAAAAAAACTAAGACAGAGTTAAATGTGTTCAGATTTGAAAATAATGAACTTCAGATTTATTATACCAATAGGATATCTACAAAGTCCTATTTAAATGGAAAGACCTTAAAGTCAAAAAGTTTTGTCATTTTAGATTTAAATGATCTCACTTGTAGGTGGGGTACAAAAAAAAGTAAGAGAATAGACATGCTCAAGACCCTAAAGAACTGAGATTCTTAAGTCTATGTGTATGAGGTGGGAAGGAATGAAAAGAAACTCAAAAGGATGCTGATACACTGACAGGTTTAGCAGCACAACATTGTATTACAGCAGCATTAACACTATTTTAAATCACTGGTGCCTAAATAAAACAAAACACTGTAAAAATCAAAGGACATGCAGAGTGGCTCAGTATTTGAGCTCATGCCATGCACAAGCTTTTTCATTCAGAACTTATTAAAGACAAGTTGATTTTCAAAAATCACAAGTTTCTTTTAAGATATTAACACATCAGGGGGGGCCCGGGAGATAGCATGGAGGTAAGGCGTTTGCCTTTCATGCAAAAGGTCATCGGTTCGAATCCCGGTGCCCCATATGGTCCCCCATGCCTGCCAGGAGCAATTTCTGAGCGTGGAGCCAGGAGTGGCCCCTGAGCACTGCCGGGTGTGACCCAAAAAC
>PVKC010010884.1:0-25251 GCA_004027635.1 Crocidura indochinensis
GTGCCCCTGTATTGAGCTGATGCATAGTACCTATTCATCAAAAGCTTAAACATACAATGATTGATTATGTATGTATGAAAAAGAAAAATATATACACGAGAAAGAAATAATATAATGTGGCATGGATATAGCAGTAGAATTTATTTGAGGTTCATTAGATGAACCATTTGTTCAAGCAATAAGAACACTTAGGAGAGATGGGATAACAGAGGAAAGTAGGAGAGGACTAGAAACTTGTCTAATTGCACTGAAATCTCTGACCACAGTAAAGATCAGGTCAATCAATGTCAGAGTCTCAATGAAAGGGTCACTTGACACCAAGGACTACAAAAGTAGCAGTTACAAGTTAATCTTGATGGATGATATGTGGAGTTATCTACATGACTACCTTCCCAAACATCAGAATTAAGGAACATGTAATACAGTCACGACGAGCTTAAGAATGTTTGCTAGTAAGATAACTAGAAATATTTGGATTTGCATGGGCACTGCTTTGTTGCTGGGGCAAGAATTAAAACTATCACGTTTCTGTTAAACCAGTGGGTAAAAAAATTATAAACCACTAAACAGTCAACCCTGCTCTTCTATGTTCTAGTATACTTAGGTCCTTCTATTTATATAATGCTCTACATTTATTTTCACTTCCTGAATGTCTTTCAATTTCCTCCATTAAACCTGGAATGCTCCTATAGAAAGGTAGATCATGCTGACATGTAGTAGCTTAAATGAATGAAAAGGAAAAAGGAAATGAATGAAAGTTAGGAACATGGATTGGAACAGAGAGAGATGCATTTGGTTTTATAACTGTCTTTTTTTTTTTTTTTGCTTTAATTAGCTGTGAGGCTTTTTCAACTTAATAATATTTAAAAGACCAGTTTTACAGACTAAACAAGATAGTAGGTAATGTATCTAGCACCACAACTAGTAAAAGAGACAGTACTCTATAAATGGTCACTCCCTAAGCCCTAATTACCTTTTTTGAGTCTCATGCCAGGAGTGACTCACCTTTTATTTGTAGCTGTAAGTATACAATTTGGTAACAAGTAACATTTAAAAAATGTATTTATTAACACTGAAGTAGTTGATACCAATTAGTGAATATAAAATTATTACAGCAGCCTGACATTTCATAACACATTAAATACTTATGAGATAGATGAACTGATAGCTATATATATAAGATAGTTTTGTACATAATGGAATGATGAGTACCCCCAAATAATGGAAACAAAGAACATGCTAACTGGCATTCTCTAGGAAACATGCTATTTGAGGGTTCTTGGGGATACAACAGGGAGGGAGTAATACCTATGGTAGACAGAAACATTCAACTTGGAAGAGGTGGTGTTAAAAAGGTAGTGCAGAGATATGTATGAAACCCCATCAGCAACAGTACTATAAACTACAGTGAAAATTTTTATATTTATAAAGCACCCCTTATAAAAGTAGGATAGTAAGAGGGAGGCAAACAGAGAGTGGAAGGTTGCACTGGTGAAGGGAAGTAGAACTGGTGGAGGGTTAGTATTTTCAACATTGTATGCCTGGAACTCAATTATAATTTCATGGTGTTTAAATAAGATAATGACTCCTTTAAAAGTACAGTGTTTCTGGACTAAAACAATAGTACAGTGGGTAGGGCACTTGCCTTGTTGGTGGCTGATCTACGTTTGATCACTGGCAGCACAAATAGTCCCTTGACCCCCACAAGGAGTGGTTTCCAAGTGGAGCCAGAGTAAGCACATTTTGGTGTGGCTCAAACCCAATAAATAAATAAATAAATAAATAAATAAATAAATAAATGTAGATGTTCTATATATGCTTTTGAAGAATAAATCCTAAAAAACCACTTTCCTAACTTGAGGAATTGAATAATTAGTGATCCATACTTGTTTGTGGCTAAGTTTTACTGAAATAGTGACGAGGTACATTTTTCATACAACACAAGCAAAACAAATTTTTTGAAAAAGTGATAGTAAAGCAGTGACTATCTTTTGGAATCAATACCATACCCACTCTTTTGTAACTCATAAAAATCATAAAATACACACACTTCTAAAGGGAGAGACATCTGAAAATGCATTTGGATACATTAAAATAGTAATGATACCTTTTCAGATCTGGTTTATTGATGTGTCATATTAGAAATTAGAACCAGCATACATAATACAGGAGAGGCTAATGAGCTAAGATTCATACACAGCTTACTAAAGATGTGTCAACTCTCTTCAATTGATTCAGTGAGCATCTGAAAGACAGCATTTTCTATTAATATTTTCCCTTCAGTATATGGTTTATTTTTATTGTGAAATACTGAGAGTTTTGAAAAGACTTTGCAATATCCTTATTATTTTCTTTTTACATCATCACCAAAGTGTACTGTGAGGGAAGCAAGATTTTTTCTTCAAGGAGCATTAGAGTACCTATTAGGTAAGATCTACACACAAAAATTTAGTCAAAGTATTTCTAGATGTAATGAACTCCATATTTTTTCCTCGATTTGCTCACATTTTCTGAAATCCTCATTGCTTTATGTTTTATTTTTGTGGTTGTGCTATTTTTTTTTAGTACCTCTATTTTAGTTCCTCACCCATTGCCTTATAACCTTTTTACTCTCTGTTGTGAGCTCCCAACAGCATGCAAAACCTTTCTATGGCACTTAATTTTTGCCACTCAATAGTGATAAATATATACACAGGTATATTGATATACAAAACTTACATGCTTGTGTTTAAAATATCAAACTGCTTCTTCTTTATACCCCCAGCTAACCCAACTAGTCTCATTGTTTCAAATTACACTTAATTTTGCTGTAAATGAGCTTCTTCAAAAACAACTCCAGGCTACTTAGAGAAGTAACGGCTTCTACATGATGTTAGATAGCCTTTAATGCTATCATAAAGATGTGGCTTTATAGTTCTCCCCTGATTCATGGTTCTGAGGACACATTTTAAAAATATATGGTTTATGATCATTACATTTGCATTTATCTGCATGAAATGTGGTTACTAAAACAAGGACATTTACAACCAAATGCCTTTGTGCAGAGAGATAAGATAAAGTTATCGAGTGATGGAAAGTTTTGTGTAGTGCAGAACCTTGGATTTGATGACTTTTTGCACACTTCTCTAGTTTTATCATCAATGTATTTATTATTCTTAACATATTTATGACCGCATGCTAAATCATATTTCAAAATTAAACATGCTTTGTTAAATGGGTTCACCCAGAGGATTAAAAGTCCAGTTTCTTCTGTTAACCAATAAAAAGGGAATATCATTCATTTTATTTTAATCTAACACTTTAAAGTATAACTGTATTCTTTGTTTCAATATTACATCTGTTATTCTGGAAGTTCCTCAGAAATATATAATGTAGCCCACATGAAAAACATGATAGTCACTCATATGCCACATCTGTATTGGAAGAAGCGATTTTCTCAGTTTCTCTTTTGTCTATACATTATTGTTAATCAATGAACATTTCAGAATTTAGTTAGAAAATGTCCTAGTTTGAAGAAAAGATGAGAAATCTTAATCTCTGAAGATTCAGAGTACATTTTATCTATTTCCTTCATCACAACTTTCTTTTATTGGTAAGTTTTTTTGTTTTTGTTGTTGTTGTTTTTTTGGGGGGATCACACCCTATGACACTCAGGGGTTACTCCTGGTTATCTGTCAGAAATAGCTCCTGGCCTAGGGGACCATATTGGACACCTGGAGATCAAACTGAGGTCAGTTCTAGGTAAGCCTCGTCCAAGACAAAAGCTGTACCACTGCACCTATCTCTCTGGCCTCCTTTTATTGGTAGTTTCTATTGAAGTAAATTTCATGAATATTATTATACATGTTTCAAACGAAGAACACAATATATAAGCTTATATATTTTTACTACAATACACTCTCCATAAATAACTAATCTACAACAAAAACCACACAATTTACTTCTTTTTTTTTTTTTTTTTTTTTGGTTTTTGGGTCACACCCAGCAGTGCTCAGGGGTTACTCCTGGCTCCATGCTCAGAAATCACTCCTGGTAGGCCCAGGGGACCATATGGGGCACCGGGATTTGAACCGATGACCTTTTGCATGAAAGGCAAACGCCTTACCTCCATGCTATCTCCCGGGCCCCCAATTTACTTCTTTTAACCTATTGCTCAATCTTTCTATCTCCCCTTTTCCCCTCCAAAATAACAACCATTTTGTTTTTATAGTTTAAGAGATTGGGTATTTGTTGTGCTGCTTCTTCTGTTTGCTTTTTTTTCTTTGAATAGGTTTGAAATAACATGGTAGTTACCTTCTTCCATTTGACTTATTTTGACATTTTAGCTACCACAATATTTTCATAGTTCATCCATGTTGCTGAAATGGCAGTATTTGATTTTCCTGTTTTGTTGTTTTTGTTTTGCTTTTTTTTTAGGTCACACCCAGTAATTCTCAGGGGTTATTCCTGGTACCATGATTCAAAATCACTCCTGGTAAAGCTCAGAGAACCATATGGGGTTCTGGGGATCAAACTTAGATTATTTCCATGCAATCCTAGTGCTACTCACTGGATATCTTTCCCATCCCATTTGATCTTCTTTTTGGATCTTCTTTTTTAAATTAAGATTTTACATTGTAGATGTAGCAACATGTTCATGAGATGTTAATATCTATGCTTTGAATATACTCAGTTACTGCAAATCCATCACTACTGAATGGCTTATGACACTATCACATTTAAGTGTCATTTCTAGTTTTCCTATATATCCCTCCATAAACCCATTTCTTGCCACTGGTAATTTCATATCCAAGAGTCTTTGAGTTTTGGTGATACAAAATAATCTTGATTGAAACATATTTAGAAATATGTGAGGGAAGAAAGAGGGAGAAGCAGGTATTCAAAAGAGAGCAGGGACTCTCTGGAGTGGAAATAGGCAAGCAAAGAAACATCAGACAAACAAGTGAGGTAAGTGTTCAAGTGGTTTAAAGAGCAAGCCACTGGGAGTCTTTTTTTGTTTGTTTGTCTGTTTGTTTGTTTTACTTATATATCCTCTCTATTTCTTTACTGTTTCCTTATAAACCACATGCATGTGAGATCATCTGTATATAGCATGGTTTTTTTTTTACCACTCATGCTTCATTGGACATGTAGATTGTTTCCAAATCCTGGATATTATAAATAATGCTGCAAAGATATAGGGATGCATTTATCTATTCCAATTAGTGTTCATTTTATGGAGAAATTTTATATTCTTTGGATAAATACCCAGAAGTGGAATAAACCACATGGTAGTTTATTCTTAATTTTTTGAGAATACTTTACCTCCTTATTCCGTCAAGTAATTGTTGTTTTCTTTCTTTCTAATAGCCACCAGAGAATATCTTATTTGTTTCAGAGTATCCTGAAACTTGATGCAATTTATTTGAGGATGATCTTTGAAGTTACAAAATTTGAGTGGCATGTTGAAGAATTGTCCAATGCATGTCAACAGCTAACTGCTCAATACGTTTTATTAAATAGTTTACATTTTTAATGAGAAAATATCCTAGGACAAAGTCAGACTTTATACAGGGGTATAAATTGACACATAACTCAGATTCATGTGATAAAAAATAGAAGTAGTGATATCCTTTGTGACGCAAGGAGTCTGAAAGAATATTTCTCTGCTTTAAGATTTAGGGCATGTTGCTTGCTTGCTTCTTAATGCATTCAATTCATTAATTAAAGATATCAAACAAACCAACTCACCTAATATACAGGACTCATAATTTTTTGGTAGAACCAAATATGCCAATGAGCATTACTAAATATATACGAAGTACTCACTAAATGTAAGTCCCATTTCAATGAATGATTTCAAAATCATACATGAATGTTCATCTAAGTTTAAGTATCAAAATTATATAAGACATATTAAAACAATTATTTAAGCCTGAGGATTTAACTAACTGTTCACATAGTATATTGCTTTAGTGAAATCAATTTTATGATAATAGCATTTCATAAAATTAAGCAACTAAAACTTTTCTCTTATGCCCAGCTTTCTTAAATTTTCAGCAATGCTCCTTTTTGTTTGATGTGAAGTTAAAAGCAATAGTTGACATCCCAGCAAGCATTCTTCACAGGAAAAACGTGACTATATTGTCCTCCCTAGAATTTCTTATTTCAAAGTAATTTTGGAGGTGTCATGGTGGCCAAGTACATTTCTGTAACTTACAAATGATACTAATTCTCCCTTAGACAATAGTCTGAGCTGAGCAAGTAAAGCTCACTATTTTATTTCTTTGAGTTTCAGTTCTCGGGTAAGAATTTTCTTCATATTTCATGTATTTTTTAAAATAAGTCCTACTGTTTGGATTCCAACTTGTTCTTATCACAAGCCAATAATTTATTTCAAGTATTCAAAGTTACGAATTTTGAGCAGTAGTCATATATTTTTTTTTCATGACGATAGAAGTTCTACAATATGATTGCCTATATTAAAGTTTTTTTTGACAGAAGATAGTGGACCCCTCCCAGAGGTACCCAAGGCTTACTCCTGACTTTGTACTGATTTCATTCCTGATGATCTCTGAGAACCAAATGGGATGTGGCAGAGTGAATTCAGGTGAGCTCTGTAAGGCATAAGCCTTCGCCATTGTATTATCTCTTTGGCCCCAATCTAAAGTTTTTAATAAAAGTGTTAGCTTCTTTATATTGATAGAAAAAATAAATTTATAGTGAATTTTAAAATTTATGACTTAAAAACAATAATATATGCTACACACTTACTAAAAAAGTGAACTACAAAAAGCTTGCCTCATCATATGCGCAAAATACTCCTTAAATGCTCCATATCAAATTTATCTACCTTATTTTTCACTCTATAAAATGCACCTGACCATTAGATGCGCACAGTTTTTTGACAAGAAAAAAAAGAAAAAAATTAAAACAAATGGTGTACTAAAATAGTTAATAAACTCAACGAGAGACGCCATCATGAGACAGCAGCTGGGAACAACCAGCTTGTAAGGCCAAAGTATATTTACAATACGCAGGTCCACAACTGGTTAAAGACATTTACCTAACTTTTTAAATTTTTACATCAGAAAATAATAAAACTTTTTGTTTGTTTTTTTGGGTCACGTCCAACAGTACTTAGGGGCTCAATACTTACTCCTGGCTCTACGCTCAGAAATCGCTCCTGGCAAGCTCAGAGGACCATATGGGATGCCAAGATTCGAACCACCGTCCTTCTGCATGCAAGGCAAACGCCCTATCGCTGTGCTGTCTCTCCCCCCACCCCCAATTTTTAAATACTTTTTAGTTAATATAAAAAAATAAAAGTCACAGCAGCGATCAAATAGACTTAAATGAAAGCTCTCTTTGTGACAGCGAAAGTGCGTTAACCTGATTGCTCATACTATATGGTATGTCTGCACTATAAAGGGGGCATAATACTGTAGATGTCAAGTGGTTAGTATATTCTTTACTCCCCTGCACTCAGGCTTCAGCCCCAGGGGGCATTCGATCCATAAGACACACAGAAATTTCCCCCATCTTTAGGGGGTGGGGTGGGGTGAGGAGTGCATCTTATAAAATGAAAAATATGGTCTATTTACATTGAACAAAGTCCTCTGAAAAAAGCTATTGGGTAGTATAGTGAAATGCATTGCTGATCAGTCATTTGATAAGGTCACACAGTGACATGAACGCAGGGAAGAGTTAATAGTATCCACATCAAAATCCTTTCAGAAATGAAAAATAAAATAATTTTATGATTCAGCTTTTTTTAAAAAAAGAAAAAAAAACAACAACCTGAGACTTGTACAAGAAGAAAAACAGGCAACATGTGGTAACTTTAGTCAGCATTTCTGAACTGGGAATGATAAACACCTCTGCCCAGCTCTGGCATTTATCAGGACTGAGATATTATTACCACATAGAGTCACAGCATGGTTACTGTTATCATCGAAAAAAAGAGCCAGCTAATCTTAATGGTTTGTAAAGCCGTTACCTGCACTGGTCTGACATTTATCATGATCATTTTACCACATGGGCCCTACATAGCAAAGGTCTTTTATCTGGAAGGGACATCACTATGAATTATTATTTGCAGCTAGGTAGAAAATTGTATGTTGTAGATACCTTTTCTCATTATAAATCACATAGTCACATTTCACCATTTATCCCAGAAAGCTGCTGAGGCCAGGATTTTTGCCACAGCATTCTTTCTTCCCCTCCCTCCCCTCTCTTTGTAGTTATTTGAGCATCTTAGCCATTTTTTTCATTGGAATCCTTAATATAATTTTTGAAGAACCACATACATGGTAGGTAGATGTTTTCATTACAGAGAACTTTTCTCTACATTGTTAACAGAATTACAACAGTATTTTATAAATTAAGGTTGATAGTCTATCTACTTAATTATTCTTTAATGCTTTTTCTATCTTGGTGGCCACAGTTTTCTCTGTTGACCTTGTCAATTGGAATATGTAGCAATAAATAGACAAAATATTTGATGCTTGTTTTGAGATAATAAAACCACTTATGCCATTTTTGATTGCAAATCTGAGCTTTGACATATGTTCTTATAATGAATAATATACAATTTTATTTTTTGTCAGTTTGTGAGTTTTTGCAGACTGTTTCCATAAATTTGTCTTTAAAGGATGCTTGTGTCCTATCTCTATGTTCTAATGTCATTTGAATATATCGCATAGAGGAAATAAAGATATTCCAAGGTAAACTGTTATAGAACCCTGGGATCAAGTCAGCAAAACAAAATGTATTAATTTGACAATGGAAAATTACAATGAAAAGCCCAAATTGTTTACTCTGGAGAAGAAATGAACAAATCCTCTCTTTAACATAGATTGAGACAACCAATCTTCTGAAAGAGATATTTATATATTTTCTTTTTTCTCAAGTGTTCCATTAGGAATAAACAAGCGAGAAATCTGCACTTTTATAATGAAGAGGAAAGAGAAATCTTTGCCATTTTTGCATTTAGGAAGAAATGTGCAAGAAGAATGTGACAATTTAAGCAAATCAAGATTATTTCAAATGGATCACAAACGAGACTTTGTGGGATATTTTATACTAGCATGTGAAGCAAACAGTAAATTTGAAAGGAGAATTTTCTCAATGGTCTAGTTCTGATGTGTTTTCCCATTTCTTTGTGTGTTTAAAAGAGTTTGGGATGTGGTGTTTAATAATGCTTCGAATCTTTTGCAAATGAGTTCTGGAGAAATATTCTCACATGAAGGAACGCTGATGTGCTGCAATACTGACAGCAGCTGGGGGGATATGAATGAAGAAACCAGATTCCCAAGTCTGGATTTAGCAAAAGTAAACACCCATCATTCCATTAAAAATTCACTATTTTCAATGCTGATGGGCTTCAATAACTGATCATACTCTCCCTTTGAGGAAGCTGTATATGTTTCTCAAATAACTTCATTCTTTGTGAGTAGAGAGGGGGTTTTAATTTAAAGTGTGGAATGTTTTTCAGTGATGTGTAGTGGTTTGCCTATATTGTTGCATTTGGGTCCATATACAAGTTTAAAACTTTAAGAATTTTTCACAGTCTGCTTGAAAGCCATGTGAGATATGTTTGCATACATTGAGGTGTGTGTGTGTGTGTGTGTGTGTGTGTGTGTGTGTGTAGAATCACATATACAATTTGTAATTCTACTGCTCAAAAGGACTTGCACACACTGATTCTCCTCTAAAATTTCACTTTAGAGAAGTGATCTAATATTCAAACCATTGCCTTACCAATCAAATGCAAGGCCACATTGATTAAAAACAAACAAACAAAAACCCAACAAATCAATAACAGCCAAGCTCTGTTTTATCTTTTGAAAACATTTCAAAGTGATTTTTGTTAGACCTTAACATTTTTCTATCATCTCCCCCCACCCAATAAAATGCATTGTATTGGGAGCATTTGCCATAATTAGGGAGGGATTTTGTTGCTTAAATTTTTCTCTCTTTCTGGGCAACTGGGTGAATTGTTGAGTGCTAATGAAAGTCAGGGACCTCTAGCAGTGGTTGGAGCCAGGCACAGAGCGGACAGACGCTTTAAGCTTCCCACTGTGCTGCAGTGCAAGCTTCCCTGCTGTTATGTTTACCATAGTTTTAATGTCTGTGAAAAAAATTCCTGATGCAACTGAATTATGCTACGCCCTCTTGTTTATTTAACCCTACCCCACTTTCAGTCCCAATTCAGCAGACTCCTGTTGCCTCTATCTATTACATAAAGTTCATTCTCAACTTTGTGGCCATCTAACCCGTTCAATCCTTGCTATCAGATCCTCATTCCTGTGTAGTTATATGGGGGTGGGGGGGTGTGTATAGTCAGACATCATCTATCTAAAAGTTTCAGGAGGACAACACATTTCTTGTGGCACCTGATAAAAGATATTCTAACACAATCGAATTTGATCAGAGATAATCCTGAAGCATCAAATTTACTAAACTCGTTTGACAGTACTAGCTTAAAATCAAATAACCTTAAGAAACACACTGAATCTTTAAAGAAAATTGTTGAAAGACCTCAAACGTTCACTGCCAAGGGAAAAATGTGCTTTAAGATGAAAATAACCAATGTGCAATTTTAGTCAATTTACTTTTTGTCCCTTTTTCCTCAAAAATGGTGATTGCAAAGAAAATGACCATTCCATTATATTGTAAATTGATGAGTTCACCAAGTGTGATGAAGTTTTTAATGAATATTCATACAACTCCTTCAGTCCATTAGAAGGACTTAAGACAATGCAACTCATTCCCATTTACAGAGTAGGGGAAAAGTGGAATTAACAGCATAAACAGCACTTGGAAAAGTTTAACTTTAATGTATCAAACTCCAGGTGCCAGAGTTTTAGGAAAATAACCAATAATAGCCATTTTTTTTACATATTTGATGGGACTGATTATGCAATGTGCAACTCTAAATGGCTTATAGCACATTGTAGCATGGTTCCATCCCATTGGCTACAGTAGGGTGCAGGCAGATGGATGACAGTGACAGGGAGAGAAGTGCTTTTGCTTAGCCGTGCGTTAAGATGCCATCCAGAAGCTCTGTGCACTGCAGACACTTCATTAGGATGCCAGGATAATGGTAAACTACCACTCAGAGTGACACCCCATTTCCTGCTTACTGAGCGCTCCAACCTCGGCAGATGTCAACAATCTCACAGTGCTACAGAGCAGACCTAACTTTCCAGCCACTTTGACTCCAATTTTTTTCTCCTAACAGTGCCATACATTATGTGCAATATGTAACAGCAAACACCTCACCAAAAACAAAATCTGCCCGGTTTATTATGGTGGGCATGAAATTAATTTTTTCTTTTAAAAGATGAGGGACAGTGAGTTAGGTACAATGTCCATTTGCTATTCTCAGCTCAAGATTTCTTGTTAAGATTTCCATTTGCTAATCAGTTCAAAGTGTTAATTGTGTGGTGAACTCTGATTAATAGTAGTTAAACTATGATCACCGGGGATATGATTGTTTCTTTTAATTAATGTCCATTCCATAGGTAAGAGATTGTGAAATTCTTTTGTTAAGGTTGTTTGACTCAATTTCAGCATGGTTCTTAGTTGTCTGCCAAAAAAAGGCTGATTTGAGCATCTGGATGATATTTCCTTTGCAAATGTATAACTTGAGGCCATTCACACACCTCCTTACCAGGAATTCAAGCCAATAGAAAAAAATTTCCCTATGGTGTAAAGTCCAAAATTCTTTTTATAAAGAACCATGGTATGTTTTAGATAATGAAAAAGGGAAAAATCCCCTAAATGGAAAAAAAAGCATTCTTAAAGATCTATTATTATAGTAAATGCTGGAATAATATTTTGTGACTTTACTTAAAAGCTTGAAGGGCTTTGAAAATCTTAAGTCTATATATATATATATATATACTTCTCTCAGGCATACTGTCATTTCCAGGTAGAGACGCAAAAGTTTAGAAGAAATCCTAGCCAGAGGGTATACTTCAAGGGAGAATTTGAATGAAAACTTTCAATATATGTGCTTTCAGAAAAGATTACATATGTCTTGACTTCTAGTTTTAAGTGGCATCTGTTTGGAAACACTTAGCCATCTCTTGGAATGTAAGAATGCAGAGGATGAGTTAAAAAATAAATTAGAGTTCTTAAAGAGTGACCGAGAGTTCACATAATGAAAAGAAACTTAGGTGTTGCTACTGTGAACACCTGTACTATTGGACCACTGGACCAAAAAACCTACCTTTCTAAAAATAGATAGAAATAACATTTTTTTTCCAACTTTGTGATTTTAGAATCAAAAACTCCAATGAGTTCCATACTAACTGAGAAATTGGGCAATACTTTTCTTCCATGACTATTGTTACTGAGTGGTGTGAATTCTTTACTTTGTTCTTTTTCACCATCTCATCCATACTAATTGCAGATCAGGACTTCCTTTTTTGCTTGAAATAATTCAGCGATAGCAATATCCTATAAAATTGCTGAAGGTTTTTTGAGATGGAGATTTTTATGTTAGAAGGGTTTTTATGAAAAGGAGGTACTGTGGTAATGGTGCTTATTGCCAGAAAATATAGTCACATATATAAATCAGAAGAGTGTGGACACTGGCAAAAAGTCTTGGACATTGGTATATCTTGTTATCTTAAGATAGCGCATCATAAACTATAGCACAAAGAATTGTTATCTTTCATGTTCATTATTTTTCAGAGTAGAAGAGGGCTAAGAATATGGTGGGACCCTGAGCATTTGTCATGGGGACTTGACTTAAATCAATTGATTAGACATCGACTGTCCAACCCTGAACCTCGGACCCCAACCTTAGAACTGGCACAGTTACCTGCACCAGCACCAGGAATTGTAGCCCACCCAGGGGAGGCCTTAATAACTCTCTCACACCAACTTACTCCAGGGTAGGTTCATATAACTCCCTAACAATGAAGAAACAACAACAACTTGATCTAAGTGCAGGATGTCCTACCTCAACACCTAAAGGTGAAATGCAATCAGAAGAATCTCTGTTCTAGGATCTGTGCAAAAACCAAGATCTCTAATTACAAAAAACTGACAACAACTGCTACTGAGCAGAACTTTTCCTGTGACCATGAAGAGAGATTGAAACCGCATTTGTCTGATTTGGCCACATGCAAGGCCATTGTGCTATAGCCCCTGGGGAATTTTCTTTATAATTTCTCCAAAGTTTAATGTGCCTATACAAAGGAAAAAAAGCCCTATCTGCCTCTCACCTATTATTTTCTCTTCTTTTTTTTTTTTTGAGGGGAGGTATAGCATAAAAACCCTTGGATGGTCGTGGATGGTGATGGATGGTAATGGAGGGGCTGTTCTCCTCCAGCACTGGCGACATGTATCTCCCTCCAGCCGGTGGGTAGAAAACTCACAAGTAGTTAGGCTTCTGGAGATACCATCTTTATTCATGCCATAGCCATCTCATGTGTGGCCTATCATGACCATTTATGCTGAATCCTTGTTTAGCCTTGCATTTTAGCATTCTAACTTGTCTTTCAGCCACCTCTCGTCCTGCTATTTCTCCTTCCTCCATCCATGCAAATTCCCTTTTGCCCCTGAGGCCAAACCTTTTTGTTAGCTACCAAAGACCCCGCCCAGAAATGGGCAGGTCTTCCCGTGTAGACAAATTTACACAGGAAGAATGGGGAGTGGGGTAACAGGGAGGCACACCTGGTGATGCTCAGGGGTTATTCCTGGCTATGCACTCAGAAATCGCTCCTGGCTTAGGGGACCAGATAGGATGCCGGGAATCAAACCGAGGTCCGTCCTGGGTCAGCTGTGTGCAAGGTAAACACCCTATGGCTGCACCACTCCAGCTCCTATTTTTCTTCTTTTAATTGTAGTTATAGCATCTAGATAGGGGCTGCCATTTTTTTTACAGAACCATAGAACATGAATCATCTTGTTCTACTTCATATTCTTTGCTCTCCTACAAACTGGGCGGGGGTGGGGGGGGGGAGGAAGGGAACCAGGGTACAAGCAGGCTCAGGAGTATTGAGTGGAAATAAAAAAGATCATATATAAATACTCAAACTAAAGTTAATGACAATAGAATTAAGAGACCTAAATTATACCAAGCTATATCAAAATAGGCCTTTTCCACTAGCAGCCAGGGGGTATGGGATGCATGCTGGGAACTACGGTGGAGAGAGGTCAACACTGATGGTGGTAATGGACTAATTCACTGTCAGTATGTGCCTGAAATACTATGGTGAAAGATTTGTAATTCACATTGGTTTCAATAAAATAAATTTTAAAACAGAATATAGTGAGAGAAAAATAGATCTCAGGATATCAAAACCCTACTATAAGAATAACTTCCTAGATTATATCTAACAGGAGCTGTCATTATCAACTTGGTATTTGTTATAGATTCTTATTATGTATTGTGTACTAACCGATTGCGCCACTGGAGCTCTGAATATTTGCTATAGATTCAAAACAAAAATAAAATTAAAATAAAAGTGGGAATATATCGAATATTTGTATACATTTCTACATTTTGAGATGAGTAATTTTAACAAAAGTCCCAACAGTTCTTGCCCTATGCAGAAACTCATTTCAGAGAACAATGCACAGAAATATAGTACTCTAAAAATGACCATAAGATAATTAGCAAAATATTTCGTGCCATTAATTAAAAATATCAAGAAAACAAACTAAAGTTTAAACTAAAGTTCTAACCAAAGTATTTGAAACTTCGAGAAATTTAATTAAAGGTCCAGAAAGCCAGAAGAATAAAAATAGGATAAGATAAAAAGATACTAAACTGAAAAGGAGATAGTGATAGCAGAGTACAAAACAATAGTAAATTTTTGATTAAGTGCTAAATTTTCACTGCAGGAAAAGAAACTTATGTCAGTAACATAGAAGTCATACAAGAAAACTTCCCCCAGGATTGAAAAAATAACTGCTGAATATATCTTGGAAGTCAGAAAATTAGGAGATCATTTTTATAATTTATCAAGATCCTTGAGAAGAAATAAAAACTTTGGAAAAAATGCACTTGTCATAAGAAAAATTAAAGAAAATTTTGTGTGAGTGTTATCATAAAAATCTACGAAAATTATAACTTGTTTCTAAGAAAATTAGTAAAGCCACTATAGTGATATTTCCTGTCAAAATTTTGTAATTATAAAGCTCAAGAACTATCATATAGATATTTGAACAAAATTAAGGCAAGATACTTCCAGGCTTTCACAAATTTGCCAGATTGCATTATAAAGAAAATCAATATTAAAAAATTTCTAAAGGAAAACATATCTAAAGTATCATCTGTTTAGGAGTGTGTGTTCCCTAAACTATGCACAATCATATTATCTATTGCATTCTGAGACTAACAGACATAACATCATGTGTGAGAACATTTCTAAAAGCTCCTTAAAAAAGTTTCCTTGAAAAGATATAATGCCACTGATGAATCAAAATTTGTAGCTTAAAAATAGAAACATCATAACATTGATAGAAGGTTAACACTAATATTGGAACACTGTACACCTAAAATTCAATTATGAGTAACTTTGTAAATCATTGTACTTTAATAATAATAAAAAAGAACACAGAAAACATAAAAAGTAATCCAGAAGCTCCCTTTAGATTATTTATACGTGGTTTCCATTTTTATTTTATTGTTAGTATCAGGAAATATATTTCTTTTTTGAGGGGCTTGGGGTGCTCAGGGTTACTCCTGGCTCTGTACTAAGGGAATACTGATGGACCAAGAAGTACTGTATGGGATGCCAGGGATGGAATCTGAATTGCTTTCATGGAAGACAAGAACTCTACCCACTATTTTATCCCTCTGGCCCAGGAAAAGTTTTTCTTTTTTCCTTTTTGTTTTTTGTTTTTGTTTTTGGGTGACGCTCAGGGGTTACCTCTGCCTGTGTGTGTGTGTGTGTGTGTGTGTGTGTGTGTGTGTGGTTTTTGGGTCACAACCGGCAGTGCTCAGGGGTTACTCCTGGCTCCATGCTCAGAAATTGCTCCTGGCAGGCACGGGGGTGGGAGGGGGGCATATGGGGAACCGGGATTCGAACTGATGACCTTTTGCATGAAAGGCAAACGCCTTACTTCCATGCTATCTCCCGGACCCCTTACCTCTCTGCCTTTGTGTTCAGAAATCGCTCCTGGCTTGGGAGTCCATATGGGACACTGGGAATCCAACTGCATTCTGTCCTAGGCTAGAGCGTTCAAGCCTTACCACTTGCATCACCACTCTGGACCCAGTAAATGTTTTTCTTATGGTCCATTCTTCACAGTTCAGATGAAAGCTCTGGGATATAGGATAGCTATGGAAGACAATAACTGGTACTAATTGTTCTTCTGCTAGTGAAAAGCATTATTGGAACATTGTAGTGTAGAATCACTAAATATTACTCTTCTTAGAAAACAAAGTTTCGGGGCCCGGGAGATAGCATGGAGGTAAGGTGTTTGCCTTTCATGCAAAAGGTCATCGGTTCGAATCCCGTGCCCCATATGGTCCCCTGTGCCTGCCAGGAGCAATTTCTGAGCACGGAGCCAGGAGTAACCCCTGAACACTGCCGGTGTGACCCCAAAACAAAACAAAAACAAACAAACAAAAAAAACAAAAAAAAAACCAAACAAAAAAAAAGAAAACAAAGTTTCAGAGTATAACAGAATATTTACTCTCATTGCTAAGAATCTTTGGTACACATACTTTGCATCTATAATTGTGTTGAAAAACTGAATTGAGGAATAGTTAAAGTGCTAAAGATAAAAAATTTAGGAATGAAAGATCTCATCTCCAAAAAAAAAAGGGGGGGGGGAGCCAGGAAGTGGCGCAAGAGGTAAGGTGCCTGCTGCCTTGCCTAGGACGGACCATGGTTCAATCCCCTGGTTCCCATATGGTCCCCCGTGCCTGCCAGGAGCGACTTCTGAGCGCATAGCCAGGAGTAACCCCTGAGCGTCACTGGGTGTGGCCCAAAAACCAAAAAAAAAAAAAAAAGAAAGATCTCATCTCAAAGGTGATAAAATTCAGAGTAATTTTAATTTTTCTCCCTTTTGCTTTTGGTTTAAGTTGCCTTCAATCAGTGTCTGGCATTTATTAATCTGTTAAAATAAATAAGTTAAAGTATATAGATAACATAATTAGGCCTTGCTCATGAAAAAATTGGTAGAAATGTATCCAAATTATCAAAATATCAATAATAATATCTTTAGATAACAGGAGCATAGAAAATTTTCTTCCATTAAAATGTATTTTTTAAATTTTCTATAATATGTGTTTTATTAATAAAAAATAACTCCACTTTTGATATAGAAAGTTTTATTTGCTCAATGTCACAGAAAATAAAATGTTATCAAATAAAATGTTTTAAAATGTGAATGAAAACAATGTACCAGACTTTTCTCTAGGTGTTTCTGTGGCAGTTTATCTTTTATTCAAAGAATGTTTTTTTTGAATCAAGAAGACAAAACCCACAGGCCTGTGTGGAGGTTATTTACAGGGTGATACACAATAAATTACAGTGTTGAAATATTATTGACAGCCTGAAGAATGACCTAGGATTCACCAGTGCTGTATATGTAAATACATTCTAATTTCATATTTTATTTCTGATTCTTCATCAATTATATAATGTCCTAAGGGATTGATGCTGCTATTGGACTGAAAATAAAACTTATGAATACAATACAAAGTCCAAGTCAAGGATGAAATTTTATTAAAATATTCCTAAGTTAAAAAATTGCTATTCAATTTATTACTTCCCTATTAGCTACAGCAAATCTCTACTTTATTTATTTTAGGGAGGTATACTTGGAAGTGTTCAAGAACCTAGGGTGAGTGGTTCATTGCAGGGATGGGGAAGGCCTTACCACTTTAGCAGTGAGGTCACTTGTTGTTCATCCCTGTGCTGATGTCTACTAAGTCATACTCAGCAGTGTTAGGTGGTCTCTAGAGCTGTACCGTGTCATACTTTAGAAATTATGTAGGGCTGAGAATCAAACTAATGTCTGTACCCTAAACTCTGTACTATCTCTTGGACTGAACTCTTTTTATTAGGAAACCACATTTGTTAAAGCTTTGTATTTGTACAGAAAATTCATTAAATATAAGAAAGAATTTCATTATTTTTTTAATCCACATTTTTTTCAAAAATATTTCTTATTTTTGGATAAAAATGTACCCACTATTTTTTCGTTATAGTTCTGCTTCCAGTAGATGTTCAATTTATAGCTATTGCTTAAATTCTCCAGATAACTGATTAAGTTCTCCAGCATACTAGCATTGCAAAATGAGTATTTTTTTTAGAGAAAGTTTCCATTGGTAGTTAGTTCCCAGTTCTTTTAAATAGAAACACTAGGAGCCAAAGTTAAATATTCTGAACGCAAGAGTTTTAGGACAAGCAGAAAAATAATTTTTCTTCTAGTTTAAGTTGTATTCAAAATTGGTGTTAAATTTGTATGGCCCACAAGTTTGGATCAGTGGGGCATGACTATTCATCTGGAATATTTAAGAGAGCCCCCTATTGGTTAATCTTAGAAATGAATTCTGAATTCCTCTCCTCCACATGACAAATTAAACATTTTGGCACATATTTAAAGCAAAATGGGATGGGCAAAATCAGCCACTTTACTTGATGAGTATCATTCTTTACAATAAAATATTTTCAGAAAGAATCATTTTATTTTTTCTTTTAAAGGACATAAAAAGGCAATATTAATCTCCAACAAATACTTTCAAATGTAAGCGATAAGGAGACTATTTTAAATAGAAATTAGACTAAAAAGCAAATTTGCACACACTACAATGGGATTGTTAAAGATGTTGGAAGCGATTGCAGTAGTAAGAGACTCTGGTTCACAAAGCCTCTTCTGTTCTTTTGAAAACTAATTTCTGGCTGAATTTTTAAAAAGAATAAAGTTATTTTCTCAGATAATCAAGTAATGGCCTTTCTCCCTGCTAGACATATTCCAGCATTTTAGAAATGAAAAAATAATAATAAAGGATACAAACATTATTCTTTTCATGCTAATGCAATTTTTTTTAAAAAAGTAAATATCAGCTCCTCAAGGGAGATTTCGATTTGAAGACTGTTTATTATATCATTTGAATAGGACTAGACCTGGCCTTTTGACTTTGAACCACTACCAAATTTCAGGCTGTGAGGAAATTGTTCTACATTTCCTGACAAATTGAGTTAAGCAGACATTAAGTGGGCTTTAAGAAAACAAATGGCCATCTTTATCACAGGTGGACACTGATGGCTTAATGGGGCCTGGGCTGATTGTATCACTTCTAATGGCTTGACGGGAAGCATTAGGGTTTTTGCATAAAGAACTGGCATTGCAAACCCTGCTAACACAGACCTGTCAAGCGCTCTGTATCCCTTTGTGCACGGAAGCAGATGTTTGTATGTATACTATGAACTGGCATTAGAGCAAGCGACAGATGCCTGTATGAATGCCAGGTTTGTGAATTTTTACAGCAGGAGCATGTTCTGAGGAAGTGCAGCCCTGCCCTGTATCATAGGTAATTCCCAGTGGAACTTGCTAAATCCCAGCTATGTTTTCATTATTTGGCTTTCCTAGCAACTGGATGAATGTGTCTATCCTGAAAATGCAAGATGAGAGCCCTACCAAATTCTTACAGATTTGCAAATAGCTCATCTGAGTTTTGAACTTGGACTTTCCAAGCAGTCCTTTTGCACAGTAATTGCCACCAACTTACTCAGAGGAGCGGGTGGTATTATAGCTCTCTAATTAAAACTTACTTTAATGTTTATCTGCCAGTCCTCCCCCACGGTCTCCCTCCATTCCTATCCCCAATCTTAAGGAAATTCGGGGAAATGCGAATTCTGCTTGGAGATTTTTCTTTCCTGCAACATTCAGAACTTAACTCCAGTTGTCTGTCAACAATAGAAACAGGTAGCTTGCAGTCCATTAAACAAACACAGTGCCCCCCTCACTTTTATTTGACATTTTATTTGGCTGTGACAAATGAGCAGCAGTTGGATTATAACATAATTTGTCTTGTCTTTATTACCAGCACAAAGGACACCATTCATTAATTATTCTGCCGTTGCAGCTTAACACTGACTGGAAAGGTCCCTCTTCGGACAGATGGCGGGGACGATGTTATTTATATCAATCAGCCAAAATCCTCAACAAGGATTACTGTTCCTGAGACTACAATGATTTATTTCTTTTTACCTCACCCTCCCTCAACCCCTTCTGCTTTCAGAGATTTCTCTATAAAAACGAAATTTGATGGGAATCTTAAAGCGAAGCCATATTTAACCTGTTAGCTTGCAAAACAACATGCATGCTACATCAGTTTAACTGCATGACATTAGCTGCATATTTTTTAAACTGCTCGGGTTTTTTTTTTTTTTTTTTTGGATCTTCCGTTTTAGAGCAAAAGATTAACTGAAGGTCTCAGGGCAGCGAGTTCAGCAGAAGTTTGCCTCTTCTGTGACACTGCATTGCTGTGGCCCATGGGACATCCCCCCCTCCCACTCCAATAAGGATAGTGTGTGACCTGTCAGGATTTTCCCCCCCTTTCTTTTGGCCTCTGTTGAGATGAGATGATCCATTTTATTTCAGAATCCAGAGGACTCTTCGCAAAATGAACTAGAATATTTGGCCAAAATAAAAATAACAGCTAACATTTTTTAAAGCAGAAATACCATTGTCTCCTGCCTAAACTGGGATTAAATGAAGAACAAGTTTGTTCTTTGATTTCCCCTGATCCACATCTCTATGCAGTATCATGAGATGTATATTAGGGAAATAGTTGTGACTGATTTACCTTGCTTGTTTTGTGCTCTTACCGATGATTCTGTCCAGTACACCCTGATTAAACACTAATAAAAGACTAGCTAGAACTCAAATGTGCCATTCTTCTACATGTTTTCTAATAGTGCTTCTGAGATGTGATTATTTCTTCAATTAAAATCTTTAGAGGAGGCGCGTGTTTTTAAAAAAATGACTGATTATTTGGTCTAAGGCACAGAAACTTTTTTGGTCAAATTTTCTTTTTGAATATAGTAAAAAGATTAATGCTGAAAGTTTTTTATCTACAGAAATTATTGGTATAACCTTGCTATCCTGATTAGTTTGCAAATATTAAAAGTCCCATCAAGACAAATATCAGCAACATGCAAATACCCTTGCAGGTTGTGATTAAGATTTTAAATGTATCCTTTTGCTTTTAGTTAATGAAAAACAAAGTCTTGGAGGATCTAAGTTGTAATTTATTAAACATGAAAGGCTCCTTGATGAAATATAGAAATGAGATATATTTTGCATTTCAAAGATTTAAGCTGACAACTTACTTGCATGCAAATAAGAGCAAGATTTGTAAAAATATTTGAAAAGAAATTATTCCTGAATGTACTTATTACAATAATGTGGCATGTAGATAAGAGAAACACACAGCATTAAAAGACATTCATTTCTCCAAAGTCTTAAAATTAGCTTCTTTCTGCCATTGTGTATTAATGTTCTTCTTCAGGAATGCAGCATATTAAAGAACTGAACAGAATTAGTAATAAATTTGTTAATTACAAATTTAAGCAACACAACTGTGTTGTTTTCCCAATATGTTTTTTAAAATGCAGAATTGCTAATGCATTTTAATCATTTATGTATAAACATTTGAAGATAAAATATTCTGAAGTTTATCAATTTCAAGAGCTGTTTATTTGCTAGCAAAATAGGCCATGTTATACAACATATATCTTATCATTTTTGCTCATCAAATCCCCATTTGCTGAATGCAAATTTCCCTGGTCTAAGTGCTCTTGCACCTCAATTTAAATGAATAATAGGATCGACTCTATTAAAATCAGTTTAAGGTTGCCATGGGTGACATATCAGTAGGGTTAAAATGAGAAAGAAAGGTCATGGAATCAGTCCTTACAACCTGTTTTTTATCATAATGAAGCATATGTAAGACTCAACGAAGGCTTAAATAACAATATGTCACTTAGGCACTACTTTAGTTTGTGGGTCTTCTTAAAAAAATCTTTTTTTCTTTTAAACACAATGTATTCCAAACAAAATAAAGCTAAAATTATAGTGCCATCAATAATTCCTGGAATGTATTCTGTTGTGCAGAAAATTAGAGAGTAAGCTCTTGTGCTATTACCCAAGACTGACAGATTGTGCATTTGTAAAAATAACAGAACTCCTCCAAAAAAAAAAAAAAAAAAAAAAAAAAAAAAAAAAAAAAAAAAAAAAAAAAAAGAAAGAAAAAGAAAAAAGAAAAACAGGGGCAGGTACTTTTGCTGTAATAAATCTCTTATTATAAAGATCTAGGTAGGTGTATTAATCAACTAACAAATAATATAGACTAGAGTCAAATGTCTCAATTGAGAAAAATGTTCTCTCCTCTGTCAACTAGATTTAAAAGAGTATGTCTAAAATTATTAGTGAGAATTGAAACATCTGTAATAGAGAAGATACCCTTGAGCAAACCTTTGGGTCATAGATTTAGGTTTCTGAAAAACAGCACAAGTGAGACTTTGGGGTATTCCATGAATCTCCACATATTTTTAATGTCAATTATGTTTATTAAAGCCACACAATGTTTTGTTTATATTATTTATGGTTCTCATTTGTATTTCACAGCATTACATTTTTGTTGGAAGTGCTATATTTCTTATCTTTTTTAACCTGAAATAAAGGAAAAATATTCTTATTTGCTAAGGTTACAGTGTTAGTTTAATTTTCATAGAAGCAGTGGAATATTTTGAAGTGAGTAACATTTACCAAGTCATTAGTTTTATGCAAACTAGGGAGGAAGATGAAAGAAAAAATTATCAATTATTTATAGATTGTTAAAATGTATCTTAGTGCACTGCTACTGTATAGAAATGACAATTAGCCAAACTTACCTTCTTTAATTAATAATGCATACATTATGCTCTTTGGGCAACTAATCACCAGCTCTACAAATTTGTTTGACACTGTTGAAGATACCTATCACATGGGTTAAAAAAAGAACAATGCTCTGCCAGCTGCAGCCAACTTTCAGCCTTCTAGTTATATCTGAACTGCAATAGCAGTTATAGGAAACAAAAATGGTGGTCCTTCAGCTGTTAGGTGCTATGAATATTGCACAGAGCTGCAGAAAGTGGCTTGCCATTCTTTCGCTACCAAAGGAGAATGATTTATCTTTAATGGACTACATAATAATATAACCTTCAATCCTTCTATTCTAGATGAATTTCCATAATATCAAATGAAAGATTCTTGTATGAAAATACATTTTGTTGCTATAAATTTGTTCTTCCAGGAAAACAAAGCTGGATGAAAGGATGCCATATGTAAAAATTGGTAAATGGCTACCATGCTTACCACAGAAGATTCCAATCAAACCCTGGTAGTAGAAGTTTCTTTTTTTGTCACAATGCTTCCAAAATTTTTTTTAAATAAATGATAAGATCAGGAAGATTCAGTGAAAAAATTCTTTTTATCATTACCTGCCTGTATTATCTCCTGATGGTTTAAGCATGATAAGCTTTGCCTCCTCCCTGTATCCTTAAATGAAGACAAGGGCAGTCACTGGAAAGTCTGCTAAAGTTTTATATAGACTACTAAGCTGATATTAAAGTCTATTTTGTCTATTTCTAAGAAATCACAAATACAGAGATTTGCATGGAGCATTATTCTCAAGTGGTCAACAGGCCAACACTGATGGAACCAGGTAGACACTTGGTTGTCACAGATTTCATCCCAGAGCCACACACACTGCAAGAAGGGAGCAGCTTGTAGCATTTGGAAGAAGAAATGAGGCTGATGCAGCTCCCTCACATATGGTGTTTAACAGACTACACTTCCCATTTGCTCCTCCAAAAGGTGTGCATTTTCAAGGGATAATGCCAAGTGTTCTTTGTGCTATGGTGTCTTTGCATTGAAAGGTGATGTGTCTGACACATTTTGGCAGGCTACTGTGAAGAGCTTTAGAATATTTCACTGACTTGCACTAAGATTTAAGAAAACAAAATTGCACTTCATCAAATGTAATAATCTGAATCTAGGGATAACAGGGTCACAGATCTTATGTGAAGTGAGATATTGGGTTTATTGAAGATATCCCATACCACCCTGTGCAATTTATGTTCTGTTTCTTTATAATGTAAATACATATTGACTAGTGAATCTACCATCTAAGCAAGTTTATTACTTTAAATATATTCTGAATTAGAGCTTTGATATGTGGAATAATCTAACAAAAATGTCTTTAACATGAAATTTTCTTTTTCCCCAATTGCATTAAAATGTATAGAATAAAGGCAAAAATTAATGCAAAATCTTCTCTCTCAAGCCTGAGTAAAGAACCAGTTCTATGCAGAAACTGAAGGAAATCTTTATTTTTATCATGTTCATTGGGTATTTCCCCACCCACTATTTAGGAGGATTTCTGTTAGTCTTTTGTGAAAGATTACTCCCATTTATTTAACTCATGCCACATGGCTTAGCTTCATAACCAGTATAGGGTTTCTAGAGATTAAAAAAAATTTGTATCTATGGAAATTTGAAGCTGGAATTTAAGCTATTATTGCTGCAAGTTTTCCACATTATGGTATAAAATTGCTGGATTTATTAATGCTGAACATGCTTTAACTACTCTTATTTTGACCTGGTCAGTGCTTAATTGTCAAAATGTAAAATATTTTTAAAGAATATTTGTGCCACAGATAAAAATCATTTAAGAATTTTTTATGTTTTTGTTTATTTTAAGAAGGATATATTGGTATAATATATGGAAAATCTTAGAATTATAAATATCACTACATTGCCGAATGATTTAACTATTCCTTTATGGCAGATTGTCTTTAAACACTACCAGTTCTTTCTTTCTTTCTTTCTTCCTTCCTTTCCTTTTTTAATCATTTACTTGTGGACCAGAAACACTTGCAGGCTCTTGCCCCTGGCCTTCTGTGAGAATGTTAGTTAGCAATGCTCATAAAAACTCAATTCATCAATGTGAACATAATTTGCTATGAACAGAAAGCTCACAAAAGGGTGAATTTGTCAGATAGACAGGTGGCCTGAGATCTCTCCCTGATACTGAATGATATGAATAATAGATTCTGGTAAATGTATGCCAAGACTTGAGCTGTAAACACAGCTGCCTCCATTCCCTTCCAGAAAAACAGCTTCGAGGACGAAAGCGCAGGAACCACAGTTCCACCTGAGGACCTAAGCTTGAACACACACACACACACACACACACACACACACACACACACACACACACACACACACACACACACACACACA
>PVKC010010885.1:0-25269 GCA_004027635.1 Crocidura indochinensis
GGTGTATAGAAAGGCCATTGATTTCTGTGTGTTGATTTTGTAGCCTGCCACCTTGCTATATGATTCTATTGTTTCTAGGAGCTTTTTGGTAGAGTCTTTAGGGTTTTCTAAGTAGAGTATCATGTCATCTGCAAAAAGTGAGAGCTTGACTTCTTCCTTTCCTATCTGAATTCCCTTGATATCTTTCTCTTGCCTAATCACTATAGCGAGTTCTTCCAGTGCTATGTTGAATAGGAGTGGTGAGAGAGGACAGTCTTGTCTTGTGCCAGAATTTAGAGGGAAGGCTTTTAGTTTTTCTCCATTGAGGATAATATTTGCCACCGGCTTGTGGTAGATGGCCTTAACTATATTGAGAAAGGTTCCTTCCATTCCCACCTTGATGAGAGTTTTGATCAAGAATGGGTGTTGAACCTTATCAAATGCTTTCTCTGCATCTATTGATATGATCATGTGATTTTTATTTTTCTTGTTGTTGATGTTGTGTATTATGTTGATAGATTTACGGATGTTAAACCAGCCTTGCATTCCTGGGATGAAACCTACTTGATCATAGTGGATGATCTTTTTGATCAGCATTGTATTCTATGTGCCAGAATTTTGTTGAGGATCTTTGCATCTGCATTCATTAGCGATATTGTTCTGTAATTTTCTTTTTTCGTTGCATCTCTGTCAGGTTTGGGGATCAAGGTTATGTTTGCTTCATAGAAGGTATTTGGAAGTTTTTCCGTTTTTTCGACTTCATGAAAGAGTCTTGCCAGGATTGGTAGTAGTTCCTCCTGGAAAGTTTGAAAGAATTCATTAGTGAATCCATCTGGGCCTGGGCTTTTGTTTTTGGACAGACATTTGATTACCGTTTTAATTTCATCAATAGTGATGGGGGTGTTTAGATATGCTACATCCTCTTCCTTCAATCGTGGAAGATTCTAAGAGTCCAAGAATTTATCCAGTTCTTCCAGGTCCTTATTTTTAGTAGCGTAGTGCTTCTCAAAGTAGTTTCTGATTACCCTTTGAATCTCTACCATATCAGTAGTAGTCTCTCCTTTTTCATTCCTGATAAGAGTTATCAAGTTTCTCTCTCTCTCTTTCTTTGTTAGTTTTGCCAGTGATCTGTCAATCTTGTTTATTTTTTCAAAGAACCAACTTCTGCTTTCGTTGATCTTTCGGATTGTTTTTTGGGTTTCCATTTCATTGATTTCTGCTCTCAGCTTTGTTATTTCCTTCTGCCTCCCTATTTTTGGGTCCTTTTGCTGAGCACTTTCTAGTTCTATAAGCTACGTCATTAAGCTACTCAGGTAAGCCCCTTCTTCCTTCCTGATGTGTGCTTTCAGAGCTATAAAATTTCCTCTCAGTACTGCTTTTGCTGTGTCCCATAAGTTCTGATAGTTCGTGTCTTCATTGTCATTTGTTTCCAGGAATATTTTGATTTCCTTTTTGATTTCATCTTGGACCCACTGGTTATTCAGTATGAGGTTGCTTAACTTCCAGGTGTTAGAGTTTTTCTTCTTTGTTCCTTTGGAGTTCACAAATAATTTCAGAGCCTTGTGGTCAGCAAAGGTAGCCTGCAAAATTTCTATGGATTTCTTACATTTTAGTTAGTAATTCTTGGAATTCTATTGCTAGGACATTAAATGCTGATTTTAGGTCCTCATCTATGAAATTCATAAGTTTTGGAGAATGTAGGAATCTATTAGGATTTCTTTCAGTATCCCCAGATGGTGCCTTCCTAAGTTTCCCCATAGTTTTTGGTTGTTACTCCCCATATGGTTGTTACTCCCCTCCCCAATTCCTTTTTGCTCATCCTGAGAGGCAGACCTGCCTACATCTGGGAGGCTCTTTGGGAGGTAACAAAAGGACTGCCTGAGGCCAGAAGGGGGATTCTGAGGGATAATTGAGAGGGATTAAGCAAGAGTGAATGGGGAGATACAGGGTGATGTCAGGGCAGCGCATGAGAGCCTGCTTAAAAGTTTAGGAGCCACATATGGTAGCCATAGTTGATTCTCCTGAAACCTGACTGCCTGTGGATCATTTTCTTCGCCTCCACCCTGAGACCCATAGGCTGAAGGGGGTTAACAGGCTCATGGCCCAGGCAAATAGAGAAAGGCCTCACCTCCATCCATCTCACCATCATCCAGGACCATCCAGGACTCAATAATTAATATGATTTTCAATGTAGAGGAGCTTATGTGCTGGAATTCAGATTTCTTTTTTAAGTGGTCTGTTTGATTATGTAGGATGTGGTTGGAAGTAACTCTATTTTAGTGTTTATTTATTCCAGGTTCACAAGTTTATCAAAGTATAGTAGAGGTGTTAGAGTCTAATTAGCTTAGTTTTGGGGCTATATATTTTCAAAGGGATAGAAAAGGGTTGGTACATCTCTGCCTAGAACTTTCTGGTATGTACTGAAGTGTAAGTGGGGTTTGTATGGCATTGAGATCATGTGAATGTACAGCTCCACAGGCACTGAGGCACAGTGATGGCGGCTTTTGCTCTCCCATCCATGCATTCCCTGGGCAAGATCTGTCCAGTCCCTCTGTTCTCTGGTTCCCCACTCTTACCACCCTACAGAGATGATGCTTCTTACCACATGGTGCTATTGACTCCCTGCCTGCGTTCCCTATGCCAGGTTGGGTCCTGTCCTTCCATCTGTTCGCTGGTTTTCCACTCTTACCTCAGTGATGGCAACTTTTGCTGCTTTGAGCTGTACCACAGTTTCGTTATTAATATGTGCATTCCCTTGAGCTTTAAAATGAGTCAAGAAAAAATGAAATCAATATATAATCTATGATATCCTGTAAATCATATGTGAGCCCAAAAAGGATTAGAAAATAAACTGACCAATATGAAGTGCTCCTCATAACAAAACTCAATGTAAAAAAACTATAATAGTAAGTCTGAAATAGTGGATATTTGAAAACTCTAAGAACCAATAGCATATGTGAGTTTGCTAAAAATTTAAGAGCAGAAAATAAAATATTGCTTCTCATTGAAATTAAGCTCAAAGCATGCATTTATCATTTTGAGTTAAAAGTGTGTTAGTATTTTAAACATTTAGTTTTGAGATGTAATTTTTTCAATTACTGCTAAAATTTGACTTTATTATGTGATTAGAAGTATTTCTAAACATAGAACAAAATAGAGTACACATTTAAATTATATTACAATAATATCTTCTTTATTACAATAAGTTTTGGTGAACATCATTTAAAAGCAAATCCATATTTGAACGCAGGAAAATTAACATATCACATTACAAGATGTTTAAATATCTATTTTCTTGAATTATATAAGTCAGTGTAGAAAGAAATGAAAACAATTGTTAAGTATAGTTCTATAGTTACTTAAACCTAAAGCTAAAGTTAGTGATTTCCATTAAAAAATTGAATTACATTATTTGATCATTATTCTTTATCTAGGCCTAGGTGACCTTTGTTTCTTGAACTTTAGCAATAGATTCAAATAGTGTCTACTTTGTATCCTCTCCCTTTACTTGGCAGACTAGCCACTATGACTTAGTAATGTGAATAATTCCATACTACTTTTCTACTTGTACTCTCCTGGTGGTACATTATTACCCCAAGTAAAAGAAGTTACTTAGCTAGAAAATAAAATACGACATGATCTGTTCCCAAATACTATTATGCTCTTCCTTGTGACTTCTAATTAACTGTTTTAAATATAAATAGATTATGTTTGTCACACATTAATTTATTTGATTGTTTTATTGAAAATTCTCTCCCAGATTCCACATCTTAAATACTTCATAAAAATATCTTTCTTCAACATTATCTACTGGGCTTAACTTTCACTATCTTAGGTGAAGTGGTTTACTATATGACATTTTGCATAATACATTTTTTGCATTGATATGGTCTAACAAGACAACCCTATTTAATACTACAATTATTTCCATTATATTCACATTATTATTCTCTTGCTTGAATTTTCATATATATGTATATATATTCAACTTCTACATATCTTATAAAATAATTCATGCATTAATTGTATGTATTGTATTTTGACTGAAATCAAGTAACACTCTTCTTTTTTGAGGGTGGAGGTTGGGTCACACCCAGCAGTGGTCAGGGTTACTCCTGGCTCTACACTCAGAAATCACTCTCTGCAGGCTCAGGGACCATATGGGATGGCGGGATTCAAACCATTGTCTTTCTGCATGCAAGGCAAATGCCCTACCTCCATGCTATCTCTCTGGCCCCTCTTATTAAACATTGAATTAAGGAAAAAATATTTTATTTGTTCACCTTTGCCTCTCATAGATAAAAATAAGCACTTTGTATATCTTAGTGTTGAATCAGTTTTTGTTTAATGTAGAAAGTATAAATGATAAGCAATGAAATAAAAGTTCCTTGTATCAACTTTCATTCATTCATAAATGTTTAAGAATGCACATATATTTAATGTAATTATTACATATTTGACATATAGTAAATATCTAATATTTTCCAAAAGTTAAAAAGGCTGTTTTCTATAGACATTAGTAATAAATCACATAAATTAAAATTTTATAATAGATTATTTATAAGTAGATGTAGATGGTAATATTAAAAATGGACCTATCAGAATGAATGTCAAGATGGAAAGGAAAAAACCAGGGACCACAGAGATAGTACAACGGATAGGACATTCACCTTTCAGCTGACCACCATGAATGGAAACCTAGCATCCAATCAGGTCTCCAGAATATTGATAGTAGAAATTCCTGAGCAACACTATGTGTGGTCACCAGTAAAAAACAAATAGTAATAATAATAAAGAAAAATAATTTAGCAAAAGGTCTATTAGAGTATTTTAGCTTTGCTTTTAAAAATAGAGTCTTTATAAAATACCTAAGAGAAGACTTTAAATATACAAGTGGAAAGGTTTCCTGATTTGGTGTGCATCTACTCATGGTGATCTATAACAGAGAGATATGAGAAACAAGGAAGAGCACAAATTGGTTACATGAGACACCTAATCTGGACAAAGTGGAAAGTAGTTTCTAGAAATTGAGAAAATAGATAAATAGAAATTTTAGGTCCTGAACCTTGTCAAATGGTGGCAAACGGGAGCTTTGTGGTTCCTGTCCCATTTGCCATAATATTGCATACACTCAAAAATTATTTTATGAATATTTAAATATACATTTTTCTAATGAAGAAAAGGTAATCATAATTGATGATTAATTGAAAAGGTGTTATTTAAATGAATATTTGTACTATAGCTGTGTTTCTATTTATATATTTATTATGTTTTTCAGATTTTTTCTGAACTGGCACATGATATATGCAATTTGTACATTATTATATGTAATTATGTGAAATTAATATAATTTACATTATAAATGAAAATAAAATAATTAATGTAGTTACTTATAAATGTGTAAAATAGACACAAGTAAGCTCTTGAGAATTAAACACAGATGTCATGCCCAAGCAACTCTGAAAATATCTTTTAGCATGTGGCATTTTTTCCTATTTGTGTATTTTTCAGGAAAGTTACCAGAGTAAGTCAAATAAAATATGTCCCTGTCTCTCAGGTTCTATTCATTCTGAGAATCTGACACCAGTGAAGGATGAAATACAGCAATCGACACTGTCTACATAGATCCCAAGTTATAAACCTTCTGGAAGTGAAAACTGGAAAAATGCCCTCCAAGATAGTGGTTTGTCTCTATTCCCAAGAACTCTTGACTAGCTTGTCCTAAGGAATCCAGGCATACCTGTCTAGGTAGCCCTGGATCTAATGTGACATTCACCTTTCTTTCCTCCTCCACAGGAAGTCTGGCCACACTATATCTTATGCATCAAAATTCTATTCACCCTCTTGTACAAATTATTATGATTATAGTCATATGAATGCCATTCATTTCTACACTGTTTATAATAGTCAAGTATAAAGTTGGAATAGAACACACATACCTGACCAACTTCAAAAATATCCCAGAGAAAATTAGATGACTATTTTCTACAGAAAAAATGAAAAACATAAATATCCCAGGAGGTTCTTATCATTGAGTCTGAGGTAGAACTCCAAAATGGATTTAGTTTTAAATATGAACTTAGACAAATAATACTGAAACCATTCATTAATTGTAAAATATATATCAACATAAAATATGTTTCCAATCATTACTTTGATGTATTGTAAAATCTCATAAAATAGCTGTTTAATACTCCATCAGTGCTTGACTAAAAATGAAATAAAAAGTACAGGAGGACTTAGCAAATAATTTTTTGGCTGGTGAATGTTTGAGACCTATGAGTCTTCTCTCTCTCTAGAAGTCATATCTCAGAACTGCTCACTGGTTGAAAAAGTCCATACACAAGCAATCTTCTTAAGTCATACCAAATGAAAATGATAATCCTCAGTTTCTATTTAGCTAAGAATTTTTGGAGCAGAGCAACAGGAAACAGTATGTAAGGCACTTGCTTTGTTATGCTGCTATTCCAGGTTATATACCTGTCATCACAAATTGCCACCAGGAGTGACTTTTGAGTGCAGAGCCAAGAGTAAGATCTTAGAAGTTTGGAGTGTGGTGTCCAAAAAGAACAAACAGACAAAAATGACCTTGATAAATAAAGTTGAAGACTTATAGTGAAGGACTTTTGATATTTTGATAGTTATTTTATATAATAAGCAACTTTATATTTTGATATGCATTTATTTAGTTACCATTTTAAGTAGGAAATAGAGGACTTCAAATTCTTCTAACTGTAACTTAAGTTGATCCATTTCCTTGTGCTCTGTAGTTTTAGATCAGCTATAATGGAAAATAATAAAAACAACAAAATGAAGAACATTTTAACCTCTGTAGACATTCATTTCTCCATTATGTATCCTTCACAACAGTCAAAATCCTTTATTAGTCATGATTTGTCAGAGAAACAAAGCAATTCACAGATGTTTCCAATATACAATTTTGCTGTTAGGGTAGACATCAGGGAGTGATACTTGAGTAAAATCTGAAGGAAATAAAAAAGATACTATTAATATATCCTGAAGGAAACAGAACTAAGAAAAGCAGTCAGGTGTCAGGTGAAGGCCTGGAATGTTCCATAATAACAAAAGGCCTGTGAGGATATCACAAATTACTGCGTAGAAGACAGAAAACGTATGGGCTGGTGGGTAAACAGGTTTCTTCCTTGAATGAGATGGGACCATATGAACATTTGGTGTGTAGGTATGGCAGCCTTTGACTCACTATTTATCAGTAATTATCTGATTGGTATATTGATAATAGACTAGATAAACATAAATAAAGATAAGAAAATGGCTATCTGCTCTTACTTTGATAGGTACTCACCTTTGGTATTTAGTGATTATTCTGACTCTGTGCTCAGAAATCAATCATGATGGAGGTAAGGGGTCATGTAGGGTACTGGATAGTGAATTAGGATCAGTCTCACACCAGGGAAGTGCCCTGCTCATTGTGCTATCTCTCTTCCCACTAATGTACTTGGTTTTTATTTTAATAATTTATTTATTTATGCACCACAGTTACAAACATGTTTGTAGTTCGGTTTCAGTCATAAAATGGACATTGGTGAATGGGGTGGTGTGCATTTTATCTCCTCTTTAACTTGTCAATATTCCATACTATTTCTTCATATGTACCATATTTTCACATATCTCCAAGAGACAAAAATGAAATACCATTTGCAGTCAATGAAATAGGCTTGGAAATCTGAGTAATATTTTAATCCCTAGGAAATAATATTATATATCAATATATATGTATATATCAATATACATGGCAAAGCATGAATAGGATGAGTGTTTCAGAATTAGAGATCATAGACAAAAGGTACTTTTAATCTATTTTTCTCTAGTAATCATTGCAATACATTTGTAAAGCTCAACATCCCAGTAGGTTTCTATTTATAGTTTTCAAAACTTGGAGTTGCTTGGTGAAATAGAATGAATAAAATAGGTATGGACAGACCAGACTTGAGATTTTAAATTGGTCCCTGAAAATCTATTGAAATTTGGTTACTTTTTGTACAAGTATGACAGTTCTGTTTCATGATTAGATATGAATTTTAACTGTAAATTCTTAGAATTTCTGGATTTGTGTACCTATCATTGCCCACCCATCCCCCCTGACTCTTCAGATTAAATCAAGATAAACTTAGTCACCTTAAAAATTTCTTTAAATATCATGACATTCCACTTATTTTCTGATATTTCAGCTACCTTAAAAGTACATGCAAGTAAAAGTATATTCCCCAGAAAAATGTCTCTCATTAAAGGTTAAATGCTTAGCAAGTGTCTGAAAACTGCACAATTATGTTTAATGAAATATATTTTCCCTTTTTCCTTAATGGCATCTCTCATAAATTCTTAATTTCCTTATGGATGCAATGTGTAAATCATTAATTCTACACGTTAGTTTAGCTGCTTTTCCTATTTTTTATTTTGAGTATTTTTTAATTTATTTAAAGAAAATGCATAACATAGTTAACATAATTGAAAATAATGAATTTGTTTCCAGACAAGTGGAAGAAAAGCTATTGAAAAAAATAAAATATTAAAAAATGTCGTCACTATGTAACTTAAATATTACTGTGAATTCACATGGACACAATAAAAATTATTATTATTATTTTTTTTGGTTTTTGGGTCACACCCGGCAGTGCTCAGGGGTTACTCCTGGCTCCAAGCTCAGAAATTGCTCCTGGCAGGCACGGGGGACCATATGGGGCACCGAGATTCGAATCGATGACATTTTGCATGAAAGGTAAACGCCTTACCTCCATTCTATCTCCCGGGCCCCAATAAAAATTATTTAAAAAAAGAAAGGTAAGAAAGTTTAAAGAAGAAATTTTTAAAAAGAAAAAAACCATAAGCACATTTGTGAAAATTATTGGATTTCTAATAATTAATTGTTTCTTTAATTAATGCAGTGGCAGAAATCTTAGTAAGCTCTTGCTGTTAGCTATCCTTTCTGTTAAATCGGTATATTCCTTTTGGATTGACAGCATCAAACAAATAAAGCTTTCCAAAAATTAAAAGCAGTAGTATTGATATTGCTAATTTTAGGGGCATCTAATTAGATACCAGGCCTCCTAGAACAAAGAAGCTATGGGTGTACAGAGTGTCCATACTCACCCCAAAAATCCTGTTGATATCATCCCAAGAAATAGCATACCAAGAGTATGATACAATTGATATTCCTGAATGGAATCATAGAGAAGTGAGTGATGAGGTAGAGCCATCAGGTAAGTGGTGACTCTGGATGATGGAGGCAGCAGGTATGGCTTTGGTAGGTCTGGGGATTGACCCTACTTCTCCTACCTAGATGGCCAGCTTTCTTCTTTATGTGCCAAAGTACCCTTTATTTTGCATGGCTTAGTTTGCAATTCATTCAAGAAAAGAGAGTCTACGACAATGACCTGATTCAACCATGGCAACTGGTTTTTTCTGTGCTTTACTTCTTAATTTTCCTTTGAGATTATTCACTTTTACTTCTGAGCTTACTTGATAAATGAAGCTTAAAAGATGGCCTTTGAATATATGAGGATAGGTCTTTTTTATGAAAATGGGTATAACTTTTACTGATAAATATTTTTTTTATCTATCAGATGCTTGCTTATTTGGCCAATCTCAGAATTTAGAAGAGCAGGGAAATTTCCTTTGTTTATAAACTAAAAGAATTGCACATTAAGGCTTGTGAATTTTTGTTATTTCCATTTCTGAATCACAATTCTAGTTAAATTTGAAAATTTCTTACCCTCCATAAAGGGAAATCTCAATATAATCTCCATACTGAACTGAAAACATAGAGCTTCTTTCCTAAACTAAGTTCAGAGCTAATGATAGCTAGACCTTAAAGTTCCATATAGATTAAATAGCTTTGTAGGGAGGAGATGAAAGAGCACAACAGTTTCATTATGCCCCATAAGATCCTCTAGCAAAATGGAGTGATGTTTTATACATACTCTAGCAAAGCCTATATGCCATTTGGCATCACCTATGTGCATAACAGTTCAATCCTTTATAGCTTATTTCACTTAAATGTGAAAGAAAAGGCAAGCACAGCAGGGTCTCAAATAGCATCATTATGTTCAGGACTTTTTCATTCTAAGAGCAAGGAGAATTAAAAAAATGTCAGAAGAAATGACAATGACTTTACTAGAAAACTGACTTTTTATATGTGTAGTTCTTTAAGGCTGTAATTTCCACAAACTCTTTGAACATGCTCAGTGAAGGTTTTACTGTATCATTAGATAGATAAAGAAATTGTATCAATAGGAGACAAAGATCAAATGAAGCAAAGGAAGGATAGAATATAAATCAGAGAAAAGTTGCTAAATAAGTCAAGTGTATATGTCTCAATTTCAGATGAATCATACCTTTATTGCAAGTATGTTCCTTTTGATATTTGTGGTATACTTACATATTATTAAAATGCTCTACTCTTTATCTCACTGAGATAAATTTTGCAAAGTAAATTACTATTTATTTACTAAATATTGCAAATATAATTCATATACATGAATGAAACAGTAATAAAGCTAATAGGGGCCAGAGAGATAACATGGAGCTAACGCTTTTGTCTTGCATGCAGAAGAAGGACAGTGGTTCGAATCTCGGTATCCCATATGATTCCCCCAAGCCTGCCAATAGCGATTTCTGAGTCAGGAGTAATCCCTGAGCACTGTTGGGTGTAACCGCCCCCCCCAAAAAATAATAGTCATTATCTTTAAAAAAGATGCCATAAACAGAAAGAGAATTAAAATGGTAAAATGATGTCTAAAAATGCAACGCAATTTCCAGGACCAGAATGATAATATCATGGGTAGGACATTTGCCTGGCAACCAACTGACAATATTTGATCTTTGTGTTCCTATATGGTTCCCAAGCTCCTGATAGCACAGCAAGGAGTAATTCCTGAGTTCTGCTGTATGTGTCCCCATACCCCCAAGAGATAATATAATTTTCATAGTAATTTGATGCTTAAAAGAAAAACAAAACTACCAAAGTAATGATGGAAAGTAGTTTCCAAACTGCCCATTATCCTACTGTACTAGTATACTTTCCCATTAGTAAAATACTGTTTCCAAAATTACAGATAAATATTCAGTTTCAATTAAGTAATCTAAAATCACACATAACAATTATAATTGCTGGAGAAAGGAGAGGTAGTACATACAGAGTTTTACATGCTTGCCTTGTAAAATGTCAATACTGGTTTGATATCCAGCACTCTATGTAGTCGTTAAACCTTTCTAGAAGGATCTTGCCAGGTATAGACCAAAATTAAAAAAAATTATACTGTCTACTGCCTACCATTTTTCATAAATTATAATTTGAATTTGGGATATTCTACTCAATAACAATTCACAGCACACTGCCCTTATGTATATTTATTTAATGTTATGGATTGGATAGTAATTTTTTTCATTTTAGCAAAATGCAACTAATTATTTGATTACATTTTGAGAAATATTGATTTAGCACTTAATAAATTTGTGATAGCACCTTATATATTATATATATGCAACACATTTTAATAACAGCTGGTATATTTTTGTTTCCCAGATAAGATTTAGACTTGGTTAATATTTTTAAATAAATCAACAGAGCAATTTTAAATTTGCTTTGTATGCATTTTTCTATGAAAGCAAATATTTATATGACAGAAAGTTAGTTTTATGTTGTCCAGTATTGGGCTGTGGAAAATAAATAGTTCCTGTCATTGATCCCTCTACTAGTGCTCTTTATTCTGTGAAATGTCCCTGAATTGATTGTGATTAGGAGATATTATTTCATTTTATATAACTAATTAACAAATCCCTGGGACAATGTTATATAGTGTTTAGGAAGTCAGGGAGTCAAATTATTCCAAGATTTTGCCCCCAACCTTGAAGGAAAAAAAGGAGGGGCCAGAAGGGTAGCACAGCGGTAGGGCGTTTGCCTTGCACATGGCTGGCTCAGGATGGACATGGGTTTGATCCCTGACATCCCTTATGGTCCCCCTAGCCAGAAGTGATTTCTGAGCACAGAGCCAGAAGGAACACCTGAGCAGATCTGGGTGTGGCCTAAAAAAAAAAAAAAGGAAAAAGTGGTCTCAGGTTCATTGGTGAAGAAAAGAAGGACAAAAATAAATATCCGGGGGGCCGGTTGGTGGCACTGGAGGGAAGGTGCCTGCGCTAACCTAGGACGGACCGCGGTTCGATCCCCCGGTTCCCCATATGGTCCCCCGTGCCTGCCAGGAGCGACTTCTGAGCGAATAGCCAGGAGTAACCCCTGAGCGTCACCGGGTGTGGCCCAAAAAACTAAAAAAAAAAAAAATAATAATAATAATAAATAAATAAATATCCAAACTGAAGTCAATGACAATAGAATCAAGAGACCTAAACTTCAACAATCTAAAATTAAATGGACCTGTTATACTGGCAGGCCAAGGGGCAAAGTATCATGGTATAGGATGCACTCTGGGTTCATTGATTTAGGGAGGTTGACATTAGTGGTAGGAATGGCCCTGAAATTCAACATGAAGGACTTTGTAGATCACAATGGTTTCAATAAAATTATATTCAAAAAAAGAATGAAGAGTAATGAACTAGAATTAAGAAAAACAAATTGGAATTATTTCTAGTATCCATATTGATTACAACGGTACATATGGAAAAAATAATACATATGGAAAAAACAGAGGCTATAAATTTTAACATTATGGAAACATATTGCCCTATTATGTGTCCAGTGCATGTCCACTGAATTATCGTTTTGAATTTAGGTGATATTATTATCATGATTTTCTTTGCATATGATGAAATTATTTATTTAAAGGATTAAATTTAATTAAATAAATAATTATGGCACTTTTAGCCAGGAAGACTAACTTTTGAGTAATAATGCAAATAAATTTTAAATTTTAAATAGTTCAAAATTTTATATTGAGTCAGGATTACCCTTAAGAGAATATTAAGCTTTAGGCATTACAGTTTCAGTTTAGTGGCAATTATATTTATTTATTTAAAGAAAGTACATGACTAATTTTTAAATTTAAAGTTGTGTTTTTTATAAGGTTAAAGGTTCTTGTTGTTTCAACCATAAGTAGATTGATGTTGTATAACTTTTCAAACTCTAATCAACACAACGTGCCCATTGGAAATATAATAGTTGGACAATTTATCCCTAAATTTGTCCCAGGACTCATCAATATATGTTTTAAAATTCTTCTTGTGACCAGAATTTTTATCAACATGTACCCTGTTATGAGTTTTTCATTTAGATCTATCTCTTTTTCTGAATATTATAAATTTAATCTTGTGTATGTCTAGTATATCAGACAGGTTTTCTCATTTCACCTAAAATGTTGTGTTCTATACTCAAGGTGTTTAAGTTCAACAAGTCCTCAGAGGTAATTTTTTGTTGTTTTATTTCATTTGAGACCCATATCTAGCGGTAATTAGGGCCGACTTCTGATTGTATGTTTAGGAATTACTCCTTGCATGGTTCTGTAAACTATATGGGGTGATTGGGATCAAACTCAGGTTAGTCATAAGCAGTGCACTCACCCTACCTACTGAACTATCTATCCAGCCCCATTGAGTTCTGATTATTAGGTTATAACTTAATAATAATAATAATTTTAGAAATAACCTAATTTCTGCAATTTCATAAGAGTAACAGTACTGAGATAGAAAAAAAACTCTTTTAACACCAAAACAACTACTCACTGCATCTCATTCTACTCTTGAAAGGGTTAAAGTTAAAGGGAGGGGGCTCCAGTGTGGTGGCATAAGTCGTAAGGCCTTGCCTGTCCTAGCCTATGATAGACTGTGGTTCGATCCCACAGCTTCCCATATGCTCCCCCAAGACAAAAGTGATTTCTTAGTTCATAGTCAGGAGTAACCCCTGAGTGTCACCAGTTGTGCCCCCTCCAGAAAGAAAAACAAAAACAAAAAAATGATAAAGGGAAGGGTATTTGTGGTAAAATGATCATAATAATCTGGTGTGTATGTGTGTGTGTGTTTGTGTGTAGTGCAAGAATTCCATGCCATACATGAAATTAGGAGGAATAAACTAATGTTGAATTCTGTTCTTCAAACTTGAAACTATCAGTTATGTTAAGGTGAATATTTTGCAGTTCTTTTCATTTCATCCTGATTATTAGGTCAACTGAGGAAAAAATAAGCAAGAACATATACAGGATCAAATTAAGCCTAAACTCATCAGCACAAAGTAAAAAATATTCAGAACCAGGTCATAATATTGCTGAAATGCAGGGATTGGAGAAATAGTCTAAACCTACTAGATAGTATTAATAAGGATAAAATCAAAACCCTGTATCTAGTGAAATCCCAATCTCCCAACGTATAAATAAATGCAGAGAGAAAATGACTAAGAAGCAGAACACTAAAAAGAAAACTCAAAGATTTATTTCATAATAAACCTCATGTAAGAATAATTTGATATTAGATGTGGAGCGATCTGCCCTGAAAGCAGGCTGCTGCTGAGTCATCTGGGTGTTGAGAGCACTCTTTGGAGTAAATCAATGCCAGAGCAGTAAAAGTCTTCCCTGATAGAGGTTTGGATACTGGTAATGTTATAGACAATTGTGGTTGTTTCCATAAATGGTATCCATTGTTCAGGTGTGTATGGGTGATGTCCATTCTTCTGAGGCCTAAGCCAAATCATTATGCCAATGTTCAAGGTATAAGGCCTAACTGCATTACCAAATTTGTGTTCCTATCTCTTTTAGATACGAACTTGTTTGCATATGTATTATTTTCCCATTTTAATGTGCCTATGCAAAAGAGAAACAATGCCATAAGATATTGTTGGTGCATCTGGGGGCCGGCGAATAAAGTCCAACATTCCCCATAACTTGGTTCAAATATGCATTCTATACAGAGATACTCTTCTACCAGTATTGCTTATAAAACAGATCGCATAGGGGGAAAACCAAACAAACAATTAAATAACAAAACCAGTGGGCAAAATTGTCACTATATATGAGGATATTCAAAAAGAGTTATAGATGTGAAGGGAATACATCTGAGATATACACGTGTCCCTTTTATGTTTTAGAAATAGTCAAGAGGGAGGGTGTTGTTTCTGAGACATCACTTTGGTCTGTGATTTGACAAGCGAAGAGCACATGGAGCCATATTATCCTCGTGCTGCCTGCTGAAGCTTCTGACTCCCCAGAGGCGTTTTGCCCCCTAATTACTGGAAGCGGGAAGTTCACCAGTCCCCTCCCGCTCCTTACAGGAATGGGGAAGCCTGGGGTCTCCGTTAAAGTGCTCCTCACCGGAACCCACTATATATCTGTTAAGTGAATTGCATTCATATTCAGTGAAAGATTTTGTATTTGATCAGTTCTTCATCCTTACAAGTGTTTTTTCCACACATAAAAATATTGTATTATTTTTATATTCATGTGATATTTACTTTTTTTCTTTTGCTAGCTATGTGAAGTGTAAGAATCTCTCCACTTCAGCTATTTTTACTTAAATAAGGAATGATAATCTTTGTTTTAATATGTAGTAAATTGTGCCTTATTAAGAACAGCAATTTCATAGCCCTGCATGTACTCATTTTGCACCACCAATATGTGATCTATCTCCACAATTTCTTTTCATTTTCGATTTTCAGTAGTCCTGTTTCATTAAAGAGATGTTGTGAGTTCACTAATAGGTTTTAATTTTTTTAATTTGTTATAGCATGAATAGTGCTAGATAATGTGAGAACTACAATTAAGAACACTTGTAAGTCACATGTAGTCAAGACACATACTCAAAATATGTATTAAATATGCAAACTCAAATAAACAGTTTTATATACTTCAGTATGTTTGTATAAATGTATGTGTACATAGACACATACACATATATGTTTACAGATTTGTGCTTACATTTGCTTCTAATTTGTACAGAAGTATGCATAGTTTTATAGATAACAGAATATTCAGGTAATTATAAAAGTAAAATGAATTAGAAGTACATTAAAATAATGAATAAAATACTGAAGACTCTCAAGATATGTTTTACAATTTGTAATTACTTTTGGTCTACTCAAGACAATGTCTCAAGTTGAATAAATACGCACGTTTTATGTATTCATTTCACATATTTTATCTTCCCCAATCTTTCTTACTATGTTGCTCTATTATTGAAAATATTTAATTATATAATATCTTTACATTGTTCAGAGATAACAAGGTAATAGAAACTTTAAATAAACATGCTCAATTTAAAGGAATATAGTGTGCTACTTGAAAAGTTTTCATTCATCTTTTTCATATGAGTAAAGCTTTAGGCAAACTGTGGAAGGGGTCATTCCAAACAGTGATCTATAGAGATACATCACAATTTCTCATATATAACTTATATAAATAAAAAAATTGACAGAATATATCAAATAAAAGATAAAAGCCAGACTTCAGAACAGTATATGCATCTTAGATGGGTAAAATGTTAACAGTATTGAACTCTGACACTTATTAAAAGGTTATCTTTTATTATCTACACAACTTTAACATCAATGGGCTTTCTCTTTTTAAAAAAATGTAGAGTAGGGTAATAAAATAAAACCTTATAAGACTTACTTTAACTAATATTTTTAAATCAGTTAGTCTAATTTATGAAACTAAATTTTTGAGATATTAGCTAGCATTATATATACATAATTGTTATACTTTCTGAGCACGTCAAATTTGAAGCATACTGTTCAGAAGAGATATGACAGAGTAAAATTGCTTACTGTGAAAATACGACTTGAGTTTGAATCATACCTTAATTATTGCACTACATTTATTTTTATATTTTGTCACTACTTTTCAGTGTGTGTACAAAAACAAAGTTTCAGATAATATAAAAGATTTATGAAATATATTTTCCTTTAGCAATTAAGTGCCTTATTGTGAAAATGGGTATTGCCACAGTTTCATTTGTAATGGGAATAGGATTTCCTCTAATAGTTTTTAGTCTGACCCTAAATAATAATAACTTTCACTCTTCATTCTCCAACAGTTCAAATCTTACTTATCCTAAAAGAATCCTAAAGGATGTTATTTCTTAAGAGAAATTTTAAAAACTTTTTACTGGGCCAGAAATATGATTCCATAGAGCACAGACTTGCCACCATATGCCACCCCCACATCTGCCAGTACCGTTTGACAGAAGCCTCACTATTAACAACACAGCAAAATGTTTTGTCTTTGATTGGTTTGTGGGCTACTCCAAGATCTGAGTCAATCTCAGGGTCAATCTCATGGTCAATCCCAATAGTGCTCAGGAATTGTGTGGTAGGAAGAATTAAGTGCCAGCCACCATCATGCAAAACATGTCTTCAGGCTCCATTTATAGAGCTATTTCTGTTGCTTAGACTTTACTTTTAAATTAAGTGAGCTATATAATCAGATACTAAATTACAAAGCAATGGGAAATATTTTAAAGCATGTATAAATTTAAAATTCCCTGATTTACTGAGTTGAGATAGGATGTGTTTTAAATTTCTGTTTTCTTTTTTTTAAGATTTGATATAAAGCTTCTATTCAAATTGTATACATAATACCCTGTGAGGGCAGAATATAGTTTTGTATTATTATAATGTTTTGCAGAAAAATTTATGAACACAGATGGAAAGGAAAATGAATCAGACTTTCAAAGGTTTGAGTTACAAATGAGTTCAAAATCAGGGCACAACATAGGCTCAAAATCTCACTAATGTGCAGAACTTTTTGGTCTTCATTTTTATGATAAAGAATTTGAGCCTGAATAAGTATTATTCATTTTCTCTCTCTAGAAACTTCGTTTGTTTGAATTTTATGCTCAATTTTATGTATAAAATGTTCCAAATATTCTCTGTTGATAATAAAAAGATTTTTATTCATGTGGTTTTGCATAAGAACCTTGGTTTTTGCCTCTCAGTTGTGAGTACTTTTTATTCTGGCATTTAGTACTTTCTAAAATACTGTTTGGATGATAAATTATATGTTCACCACAGTAAAAGGATTTCTTGGAAAGAATAATTCTTCAGAAATTTAAATGACTAAATCAAGAGGAAAACTATAGAGACTTAACATTTGTGGAATACATGCTGTCTTAATTTTAAGCTACAATTTCTCATAATTATTTGGCTGAAAATAGTTTTAAAATTTGAGAACAATAATGTGCACAGTTTAAACACCAAATGAAATTTCAAATTCCAAATACTGTCAATAGCTTATGCTATCATTTATATGTCTATTAACTTCTCAAAGGCAAATAATTATGAGATTTTAGGCACTATATTGTGTTCTTGATAGCCTTTATTTAAAAATATATATATTCCTTAAACGTGCAGCATACAAGACTGGGTTGAGCATGATATAGATTAACAGAAATATACATAATGCATGCTATGAATAGTCAACATACAAATAAGATAAATATTTAGAGAAAAAATGTGTGGATAAAAGTGAAACATGACAAGTCTGAAATTTAAAATTAATCTGGAAAATCTGTAGGTGAGGAGAGTGGGGGAAATCTGGACTGATTTGTTTAGACATTTAAGCCCTACAAGCCTACCTATGGAAGTAACCAAGATAACTATGAGACTCACTTGATGGTCATGGTAACAGAGATGAGATGGTTCTTACCATGTGCATTTTCTTTTATCTTTTTTTTTTAATTTTTTTTCTGGGTCACACCCAGCAGTGCTCAGGGGATACTCCTGGCTCTATGCTTAGAAATTGCTCCTGGCAGACACGGGGGACCATTTGGGGCACCGGGATTCGAACCGATGACCATTTGCATGAAAGGCAAACGCCCTACCTCCATGCTATCTCCTGGGCTCCTTCTTTTATCTTTATTACTATATTTTTTTGCTTTCTTTTGGGGTGTCACACCCTGTGACATTCAGGGATTACTGCTGGCTATGCACTCAGAAATCTCTACTGGCTTGGGAGGACCACATGGGACGCTATCTTGGCCAGCTGCGTGCAAGGCAAATGCCTATCGCTGTGCTATCTCTCCCACCACTACCATGTGCATTTTCAGGGAGTCATAGAGTGAAGTTATTTTTTCAAGGAAGTCAGCCCAATCAATCTACATCACAAATTGAGGGTTTTTTCCTCTTGATGGAACTAAACATGGAACAGAAAAATATATACTTTTTTTTCTCTCTGTTCAGACAGAGAGAGAGTGAAGAAAAATAGGTTTCAGTGAAGAAGTATAATATTTCTAAGGAGAATGTGTGCTACTCCAGAAAGAGAGATAGAATGGAGAGCAAAATGTGTGGGCCAATTATATAGAACAGGCTTAGCCTGCTGGCTTTTGTGAAAACTGGGTTTTATTTTTGGTACTGGAAAAGCAAATTTGCATTCTAAAAGAATATGGGCAAAGTAATTATCCATAACAGGTTGAAAATGTGGGCAATTCAGAATGGAGCTCTGCAAAGGACAGACAAAGCTTTTGCAAAGTTGACTATATTTCTGTGTGCTTGTTGCCTGTCTATCTATTGATAGATCTATAGCTTCCATTTTTCCACTAATACTCTACTTGTTGCTGTCAGGTAGAAGGATTTTTGTCTTGTTTTGTTTTGTTTTGTTTTGTTTTGGGGAGGCCACACCCGGTGACTCTCAGGGGTTACTCTTGGCTATGCGCTCAGAAATCACCCCTGGCTTGGGGGACCATATGGGAGGTTGGGGGATTGAACCACGGTCCATCCTAGGCTAGCGTTTGCACTGCAGCCGCCTTATCTTTAGCATCACCGCTCTGGCCCCAGGGACAAGGATTTTTGACTTTGGGCTATCATTGTGGACATTGGTAACCTCAAGATTTTATGACTTTGAATCCTAAGATATCCTTGAATTTTTTTTAATTTAACCACATGATACAATGTTTTTTCTTTAATAGCAAATTTCCTCATGTCTGTGCTTAACTTTCACTAACATTTTTTTCATATATGTGTTTATACTTTTCACCAAATTTAGTAAATCATCCATGATTTTCTCAAGGAAGTTTTTTGTTTCTTTTTTATTTTCCCTTTTCAATTCATAATTATCTTAAATTCAAGATTTTTAAGTTCTTTTAAATCTTGTCATCTTTTCATTGCTGAGGTTTGAGATCTTTTTATTCTGTTTTGTTTTCCTTCTTTTCAATAGTTTCTTTACCTTCATTATTTTCTGTTAATATTTCTAATAATATTTTCTGTTGCAAACTGGTCATTTTATCTTTGTAGTTCTAATCTCTTTTAATTAAGTTTGATTTCATTTACATGTACTGCTGTCCCTAAGGTTTTTGTTTGTTTGTTTGTTTTAATTTTGTTTTTTGGAGGGGCCTCACCTGTGGCGATCAGGAATTACTCCTAGCTCTGCATCCAATCTTCTCTCCTTGCAAACTTGGGAAGCCATGTGGGATGTTGGCCAGGATTGAACTCAGTTCTGCCACATGTGAGGAAAGCAACTGATCCTCCATACAGTTTCTCCATCCCTGTCCCTTACTTTTGACTATATATACAATATATATACAATTTAAGAAATTTTAATAAATTTTTTGCTAACTCTAAACCTGTGTTTGTTGTTTGATGGAGTGATGTTTATCTATCACTCTGGATTCCTTTTAAACTTTTCTCTTTGCACGTCTGCACATGTTTGCTTGTATGCCAGACTTTGTGAATTTAACTTGTTTCTATTTGATACATTTGGATTGGTAAATCGTCTTGAGTTTTGCTTTGAAATGCAGTTTGTAAACAGTTTAATCTCTTCAGGGATTGTTTTTATGTCTTGATCGGTGAGTCTGAAGAAATGTGCAGTGCAGGGCTAATTATTTCTTACTACTAAGAACCTTTCTAAACACCCTACCCAATGACCTGTAAATTAATGAGGTTTTTCAATTTGGCTGAAAACAGCTACTATTCTTGGCCCTGTGTGAGTTCTAAGCACTATTTCCTTTAATCCTGTCTATTGGTGCTTTCCTATTTTAAGAGAATTTCTATACACAGACAAGTTGATCACTATCCAGTTAAGTTCTCAAGGAGATCTCTGTATATCTGGGTATTGTGTGCCTCTGATGCTCTTTCTCCTCTACTATATCTTCTTATAATCTCAAGATACCTTGATTGCCCTGGACTCTATATTTAATTTATGGACAGAATTTGAAGTTGATTTGCCCTTATTTTACATTTCTTGCACAGAAACATACACAGGGGACTCTATCTACTTAAGGGACTTACCATATTTTCCTTTCAAAAAAAATCACTGTTTTTCATTGACTGATGTCTAATACCCTCCAAATGTTCAATATTTTATTTTTATTATTTTAATTAATATATTTATTTAAGCACCCTGATTATAAACATGTTTGTAGTTGGGTTTCAGTTATTAAAATGTTGGGGCCGAAGATATCGCACAGTGGTAGGGTGTTTACCTTGCAGGCAGACTAATCCAGGATGGATGGTGGTTCGAATCCTGGCATCCCATATTGTCCCCCCTGCCTGCCAGGAGTGATTTCTGAGTGCAGCAAATCCAGGAGTAATTCTGAGCTCCACTGTGTGTGATCTAAAACCAAAAGATAAAAAAGTACACCCCCCTTTACCAATGCAATCTTCCCACCACCAATGCCTCCTGTCTCCCTTCTCCCCCACTTCTGCCTATATTCAAGAGAGGCATTCTACTTATATTACTCATTAACATTGCCATGGTAGTTGTTAGTGCATTATTTCTCTAAATGCACTCACCCCTCTTTGTGGTAAGCTTCAGATTGTGAGTCAGTCCTTCCAGTCCTCATCTCTGGGCATTATTACAATAATGCCTTTTATGTTTTTTAAACCCGTAGATGAATGAGACTATTTTATGTCCATCTCTCTCCCTCTGACTCAATTCACTCAGTATAATAGTTTCCATATCCATCCATGTATAGGAAAATTTCATGACTTCATTTTTTTCCTTATGGCTGCATAGTATTCTATTGTGTATATTTACCACAGATATATATATTTGGTTTTTGGGTCACACTCAGTGACGCTCAGGGGTTACTCCTGATTATGTGCTCAGAAGTCGCTCCTGGCTTGGGGGACCATATGGGAAACCGGGGGATTGAACTGTGGTCCGTTCCTAGGCTAGCGCAGGCAAGACAGGCACCTTACCTCCAGCGCCACCGCCCGGCCCCCTTCCCACAGATTTTTAGCCATTTATTTGCTGTTGGGCATCTGAGTTGTTTCAAATTCTGATCATTGTGAATAGAGCTGCAATGAACATAGGCACGCAGAGGATATTTTGTATTGTGTTTTTGTGTTCCTAGGGTATATCCTTAGGAGTGGTATATCTGGATCATATGGGAAATTAATTTCCAATTTCTGTTTTTTTTGTGGAACTCATATTTTTTTCCAAAAAGACTGGACTAGATAGCATCCCCACCAGCAGTGACTGAGAATTCCTTTCTCCCCACATTCCCTCCAGCACTAATTGCTCTTATTCTTTGTGAAGTGTGCCAATATCTGTAGTGTGAGATGGTATCACATTGTTGTTTTGATTTGCATCTCCCTGATAATACTGATGTGGAACACTTTTTTATGTTATCTTTGGGCCATTTGTAGTTCTTCTTTGAGGAATTATCTATTCATTTCTTCTCTCCATTTTTCATGGGGTTGAATTTGTTGTTGTTGTTGTTTTTGTTGTTGTCAGTATGTTATGTATCTTAGATATTAGCTTCTTATCTATTTGGTGTGTCATACACAAAGATAATTCTACTGTCTGTACTTCATCTTGGATTTTAGTCCTACTCTGTCTCTTGTGTTTGTAAATCTTTTTCTTTCTTCCTCTCTCAGCTTTCTCCGTGTCACACATAATGCACATACAAACACAAAATGATCTACATACACACATAATCATGCTACTATCACACCATACTGAAATAAGTGCTCAGGAAAACCCTTCAGGATTAGCCCTGATTGTGTCACCAGTCCAATCTATCTGACTAAGCAAAGAAAAAGGACACTTTGTTTATAGTGAGATACTAAATAAACACACCCTCACATTTGAAGACAAATTTCCCAATATTGTAAAATAAACTTTACATTCTTGAGAGTAATAGTTTTCCATAGAAAAAAGTCAATCCTTTGCTGCTGTTTCTTACTATCTACATAGAAATTTTCTGATGCTATAGTCATAAATGTATAAAATTTTAGTTTTTTATTACAAAGGAAACTTTGGTATTTATTTTTCTTCATGTAATCACAGGTGGCTTACCTATTTTACATTAATAAGCCTTTCTTTTCTCTGTAGTCATATATTTTACTTAGAGCTTCTTAATGGAATTTAAAGATGATTCCATGAATTATTTGTAGCCTAAGCAATATAATGTAATTACCTTAATAGCAGAGGATGGGGCATATTTAATAAACAATGAAACCAAGGATGAAAGCCTTACTCTAGTTTTCCTGTTCTATATAAACACACTCCAAAGACTTGAAAAACATTTTTCAAGATAATTTTTCAATACACAATAAAATCATGTATTTAAAAGACAATCTTTTCAATTCAAAAAAGTAAAGAACAGGAGGTAATGGGTACTGCTTTGAGTCATACAAATTCCATCTGATCTCTCAGCTGCCAATGTTAAAACCCTGAGGTAAAAATTAAATAATTTGACTTAACAGTGACTATAATAATACAGTAGATCATCTGTGAATGTGACCTGATTTACAACCTATATTGCATCATTTTGAACTAATTTAAATTTAAGTCAATTTAAAATTCCATTTGATTCTTTGGGCACCAGAGTCAAGTGAATTTTAACCCCAGTGACGCTCAGGGGTTACTCCTGGCTATGCACTCAGAAGTCGCTCCTGACTTGGGGGACCATATGGGAAACCGGGGGATCGAACCTGGGTCCGTCCTAGGTTAGCGCAGGCAAGACAGGCACCTTACCTCCAGCGCCACCACCCGGCCCCAGTCAAGTGAATTTTTAAACCAATTTTGATACTTAAAAACTAATATATTCCCTTTCCTTGATTATATAAACTATGGGTCTGCCCATTAGTTATACTTCCAAATCTTGGTAATATCCTTTTGCATCTAACAAGCCTGACTGATTTTTACAATTGACAAAATATCTAATGATTTAAATACCACCACTGTCCCAGTCCCTGGAAAACAGGAGCCCATATCTTCTTTCTAAGCCATGATTTTTAATCAAACCACTATAAGGGACATGTGTTGGAATTCAATTGTCACTTAATAGTTAATTTGCATTTATTTTAACTTGTAATTAATGTCTAATGATGTCAAGTATGTCTCAAGAAATTAATAGCCATTCAGTTATCTACCTTAGTAACATGTATTTTTTGATTTTTACTTAATATTGACAGGTGTTATCTTTTTTATGAACTAAATTACTATGTATTTTATTCAATTTCCAATGTTTTTGGGTTTTGTTTTAGGTTTTTGCATCACATCTGGTGGTTAATAGGGAGTGCCCTGGTTCTGCACTCAGAGATCACTCCTGGCAATGCTATGGGGACCATATGAGTTACCAGGAATTGGATATAGGTTCAGGTTGACAACAGGAAAGGCAAGTACCCTATCTGCTATATAATAGCTCTGTTCCTTCAATTCCAAATGTTTTACATATGGTTTGCTTCCATTTTTTTTCATTTTCTTTGGAAGAGCAATACATGTTAATTTGCTTTTATTTAGCATGTTGTGATTCTGCATTCTGATAACTCATAATCAGAAAGTATACTCTTGCATATTTTTAAATTTTTATAATTTAATGACATACATATTTAAGTTTATGAAAGCTCAGTTATCTTACATTGTAAGCATAAACCTCTCTTTCTAATTTGAAAAAATTTCAATATTTGAATATTTTTTCATAGGAATAATAAAATATGTTATTTACTGTATTCAATAATTACAAGTAAGCTATATTTTCTATCAACTACTTAAAGTGGGAAAGGCTTGAATATTTATAATCACTAGTCATTTGTTAGTAATGATTTTTTTATGATATATGATCTTTTTTTATTATAATCATAGTGGTTTACATGTCATTCACAGTATTGTTCCAGTTACATATAAACATTGAATCAGGGGAATTCCCATCACCAAGTTGTCCTCCCTCCACCTCCATTCCCATTCTGCCTCCCATATCCTCCACCCTCTCCCCAGGGTCTTCTAGATTGAGTGACTCCCCTCTGTTTCTGGTTCATTACTTAATGATCTAATATCTGATTGGGCTTGGTGTCTCCATTGCTTCTCCCTCTAATTGGGAGGCAGGATTAGATAGTTCGAGTTTTGTTATTTTGTTAGGGGAAGAATACAGTAATAG
>PVKC010010886.1:0-25279 GCA_004027635.1 Crocidura indochinensis
CAAGCTTCTTCGTCTTCATTGGAGCTGAAGGGACTGGAGCAGCCCTGTATGTCACTCACCTGGTATTGTTCAGTCCTGATGTCTGTCTATTGGAATAGAAAGAATAACCCAGAAACCTGGAACAAACTGGGTCCAAATGATCAATACAAGTTTCTCGCAGTGAATGTAGATTACAGCAAACTAAAGAAAGAAGGTTCAGACTTCTAAATAAAATGTTTCATTTATAAAACCGCTTAAATGAAGATCTTCCAGAAACCCGCACAATTTTCCTCTTAACTAGGAAATATTCCCCTCTAACTGCATGAAAACATATTGATGCGTTATGTTGGGGTTTACAATGATGAAACTTGGTATGTGTCACTATTTAAAATTTTAAAAAGGAAAAAAAAGAAAAAATATATAAACTTAAAAGTTAATGAACTTTGTAGTGTGTTATTATTCATTTATAGTGTAGTTATTCATTTTATTTATTTTATTTGGCCTGTGTTTAATATATTACCTGGTATCAGGTAGTATTTTTATTTTGTTTTGTTTTGTTCTGCTTTGCTTTTTTTGTTGCTGAGAGTTTACTTCTGCATTCAGAAGTCATTCCTGGTGGTGCTTGGGGGACCATATGGGATCAAACCTGTGTTGGCCATATGCAAGGCAAATGCCTTACTGAATGCTGTGCTATGGCCTCGGCCACTATTTCATTTTCTTAGAAGAGGTTATATCCAGCAGTGCTAATGCGGAGCACTTCTTGAGATGTACATTGATACTGACAGATTAGTGCTCAAGCAATGGACCATACCTTGCAATGTCTTTGGGTGGGGGAAAGGATTCATTCATGCTAGACATATATTGCACCCAATCCCTCCTTGTCTCTACATCAAGCTCTTTTTGTGATACTGTGTGGGGCACTTCATTCATTCATTCATTCACTATTTAATTTATTCATTTATTTATTGTTATGTGTTTGTCAGTCTTTGAGTTGGCAACAATGAACTATCTAGAGGTCTTGCTATCAAAAGAACACAGAATGTAAATATGTGAATGCAAAAATATAGCCTATTAGAGTGATGCATGCTCTAGAAAAAAATTAACCCAGTAAAGAACTGAAAGCTAGTTTAGTTTATCCTATCAGTCAGAGCATAGGCTTCTGAGATGAGGTGTTGTATTAATTATTAATTATAAAGTCCTAGTGTTGTGGTAAGACCTCTCTTGGCTTGGCCCAGCGCCTGCAGCCCCTAAGGCTGATGGGTCTGTAAGTAGCAGGGTAACAGCAGAGAAATGATTTCACAGGCAGTCAGTTGAATTCCAAAAGAAATCCAGCTTTATTACAAGGCCCTAACTGCCATGTGGCACATAGCTTCGAAGCTAAACAGCTTCTTCTCTGCTCCTCTATGATTTCTCCTGCTCTCCTCTCGCTTTGCTGTGTGCTCCCTTCTCTCTCCTACCCCCAGGCAACCCTATTATCTTCTCTTCAAGATACTGCCCCCCGCAATCCAAGGTGTGGGCCAGTCTGATCATCCAGGTGAAATTACCATATGGAATTGGAGGAGGGGTAACGAAGAAGTATGAGGTTGATATTTGAAGTTGGAACCATCACTTAATGATTATTATCAAAAAGTTCCTATAAATGGACCATCAGGTAAAACTGCCCTGAGATTGCCCTCCACTGAAAGAATCAGAGGGGCAAATAAGACGCAATGGGTCTGATCTTCACATGGAGTGCTGTGCAGTTAGATATAATGGCCTATAATGACCTATAATGGCCATCTGCATGCAGCCAGACCCAAAAAAAAATCTCTCTTGGGATCAGAGATATAACACAGCGATAGGGCTTTTGCCTTGCAAGCGGCAGATCCAGGACCAACATTGCTTCAAATCCCGGCATCCCATTTGGTCCCCCGTGCCTGCCAAGAACGATTTCTGAGCTCAGAGCCATGAGTAACCCCTGAGCACCATCGGGTGTGGCCCCAAACCCCAAAAAGGAAGAAAACAAACTCTCAAATTCTGCTCTTGACAGCTATTTTTAATCTAAGTCTCTGTTGATCTTGAAAAGTATATATCCATTTCATAGATATTGTACATAAATGTATATTTATGTATATATGTATGTACATATTCTATGTATATTTATAGAAGAACTAAGGCTGATATTAATTTACCCACATATAGGGATATGCTATAGAAACAATGAACTGACTTCTCACCTGGACTCTGTCACAAAATTTATGTTTTTAGGAAGCCTTCAGCAGAAAAATTGTCTTCAGTAAGATTAGAGGGTAGAGCGTTAATTTCTGAATCAGGTGTCCTCTGGTCATCTTAACTAACCATATGAAATTTCCTATGACCTTTTGTCTCTGAAATATTTTATCTGAATTCGTGGACTTTGGTATGTGACCCTCAAGTACCTCTGGAAGATATTCATTTATTCTATGTTAGTAGGAAAATATTCTTGTATGTGATTGTGTGACATGTTCCAAGCACAACAACTTGCTTAACTCAGATCTTTAGGGTTCATCTTAAGAGCTGATTCTAGGAAACTGGTACCTCAAAGAATAATCTCAAGGGATGTGGCTGATATTTATGATAGTATGAGGGATATGCAACCCACCTTCATCTCCAAGTAAGATTTTCCTCTAAGGTTCTCTGCACTGTAGAACCCAGAAAAGTAATAAAGTGATGATGACTCTATATCTGATGATTACAACCACTTCTCTTTGTTATCATTCATATTTCTCCTTCCCTTCCCTCTCCATTCTCATTTTCTATCACCTCTTGGTGCTTCCCAGTTTCAAGATTCCAGATGAAAATCTTATAATATCCTTGTTTGAGAATCTGCTTTGATGGAAACTAAAACCCAGGCATTCCTTGAATTTTTCTAACCTTCAGGAACCAACTCAGAATTTTTTCTTGGTCTTCTTATTCTTCCTAAAAATTTTTATTCATTTTCACATTCCTATCCTCTATTTTAGACAATTAACATGTTTGACACTGGAATCTATTGGTCAGGTTCTCTCAACACGTAGGAAATACTCAATATAGAGTGTCAACACAGTAAAATTCTGCCTCTAGATGCCAGTTGTGATGCCTAAACACATTCAGTTTTCCCCTGGATCCTGCTTCAGTCTGTTCTGCCCTCATCTTCTGATCAAGATTATTCTTCCTCTAGAGGACATATTGATTAGTGCGCTCTATTCTAGTGACAATTTGGTTCTTCTCAGAAAAGCACAGCAAAAAAAAAAACTTGCTTTTGGATTTAGACCAGCCTACATTGCACAACATTAGTTACTTTTCCTGGAAATTTCATTTGGGGAGGGAATGCTAATTACCAATAGGGATCATTTCCCAAAGCAACAGTGGACACATGTACTCAAGTATGCAACAGGAAGTGACCTTCAACCTTTACGTCAAACCTTCTCTATCAGCATGTGACTTTATTCATGATGTTAGATATTTTCTTTCCTTTCAGACCTTTAACACAAAGTAGCTTCCCCACGTTGAATAGATTCAATCAAAGCAGTGCTATATCACTTCTTTATATTTTGAAAGGTGGGAAAAAGTACTTGAAGTTGATCTTTACTGTTCTCAGTTTGAAATTATTTTACCTGCCAATAAATCAGATTATTTTCTTGGCTTCACACCAAAGTAAATGGACTTGTGTTGTTGAATTCGAAGGTACATGTTTCTCTTACAAATCTTCACTAGTTTAGTAGTAACAAAGAGCAGTCATTAGTCATTTTCAGCAGCCTGCCTAACAAGAGAACCATTGACGGAGTTAAGCAAGTTTGTTATCCAGAAACTCAAGTCATGCTAATAGACAAACAAATTTCTTAAAACCAAACAGAAGAAGAAAAGCATTATGAAAATCAAAATATAAGTTTTTCCATGAAAGTAATATTCAGTAGGAAGTATGCCCTTTGAGGGGGCCTGGGTATAGGACATGGAGGAAGCAATGACATTGGTGGAAGGAAGAGAAGGAGATCCTGAAACATGTTAAAATGTGATGCATGAAACCTTATCAGCAATTGAAAACCACAGTTTAAAATCAAAATGAGAAAAGAAAGTGTCTCTCACTGAAGCCAAATGGTGGATAGTAGGCAAACAGAGTAGAAATGAAACATTGGTAGAGGGAAATGGAGGGAAATAGAAGACACTGATGAAAGGATCCATGTTGAAATATTGTACACTGGGACCCGGGAGATAGCATGGAGGTAAGGCGTTTGCCTTTCATGCAAAAGGTCATCAGTTGGAATCCCGGTGCCTCATATGGTCCCCCGTGCCTGTCAGGAGCAATTTCTGAGTATGGAGCCAGGAGTAACCCCTGAGCACCGCCGGGTGTGACCCAAAAACGAAAAAAAAAGAAAAAAAGAAAAAAAAAGAAATATTGTACACCTAAAGCCAAATCATGAATACTTCTATAATTTCAAAATGACCAAATAATAATTAAAATTTTGAAAATGAAAAAATTTTCCCCTGACATCTTTGTCAAAAACCTATGACCACATTGCTCAGGACTCTCATAAAAAAAAAAAAACATTAGAAGCTTTGCTAAATGTTGAAGGACACTCTAGGTAGAGAACATAAATGGAAAAGTAATTTGTCAAATCATCACAAGGAGTAGTTACTCAAGAGAGTGTTCTATGGAGAAAAGAGTACTGGATCAGCCAACAGAATTCTGAAGGTGCCAAAGATGCTTGTTGTTGTTGCTGTTGTTGTATTTTTATGATACATGGATGTCTGAAATGAGCCTCCAATATTTGAGAGAAAATGGATGGACCACTAATGAACTCATTATTGTCCTTAGATTCATAATACTACTCTAAATAAATCTCAGTAAAGATGGACTGATGATTGAATTTATAACCTCAGTGAGCATACACATCTCCACACAAACAAAAGAATGGAATACAATAGTCCAAAAAAAGAGGGAGAGAAAATATCAGGAGAGGATGGGGGTGTATTATTCATCCCTATCGTGTAAAGCAGTGCCTAGGCAGAAGCTGGAAAATGCTGTAAATGACTGTCCTGGACAGGTGCACAGAGCACAGCTGTCTTACACAAAGAAGGATCATATTAAGCCACTGTTTACTATACAATTATATTTACCTTTTATGTCTTTTGGGCATTATTCACAAGCTCTATTATTACCCAACAAACATTTATGTGATAAAACAAGAGGTTGCTTCTTCATTTTGTTCCTTATAAGCATTAATTAAGTCTCAGAATTAAGGACAACAACATAGCTACTAGATCAATTTCTAAGAGACTTTGCCCTGAGAGTTTATAAACTGCTGAGTATGTGAAAGCAAGAAGCCAACATAGGAGGTTAACAAAGCTTGTGCTCTTTCCTGTGTAAACCCACATTTCATAAAGATTAATAAAACTCTTAATAGAATTTGTTTTGTGTATCAGAGGGAGAAATAGATTAAAACAGTGGTAGAGCATTTTTGTGTTACATAGTAGCAGACATAAAATCATGACAATAGATTTCTCTCTGTAAAAAATGAATTTTATAAGCATAAGATATGCTTTCTTCTGAAAGTCCTATTGCAGCTAATATATAAAAACCTACTCATGCTTTGGTGATTGTTATTTCCCACTACCTGTAGATAAGATATTTGGCAGAGCTTGGGAGTTACTTCATAATCATTGTACAAAGATTATTTCCCAATGGTGATAGGGGTACCCTTTAATGTCAGGTATCTAACCCTAGACTCCAATATGCAAGGACAAAAATGTGTAGTTTTTCCATTTTCTTCAATAAAATTAGCATAATACAACAGATTAAATGAAGAAGCATAATTTAAAGTCAAGTTATTATTGAATCAAATAGTATATAGGTCTTCAAAAATCTAATAAAAACTTTACTCTTCTCCCTTAGTGTTTTGCCTGAGAGTCATTTTTAATCGTAAACATATTATTATAAGTGTAACATAGGACAATTTCTTATGAAATCAGAAATTTCAAGAGTGGCACATATTTAAAAATTGTTTTCATGTTCAAGAATATTAAATATCACTATTAATAGATACATTCCATACAAATAAAATATCTTTGTGATCTCCAAAATCTTTTGAGAATATAAGGAACAAAAAGGTAATATGACAGTAAGGTCTGATCACTGACATCTCATATGATTCCCCAAGCACTGCCAGGAATAATTCCTGAGTGCAGAGCCAGGAGTATATCACTAGATGTGACTCAAAATTAAAATAAAAAAATCATAAAGAATATAAAGTCTCCAAGATCATCTACTATGAGACTGTTCAGATCTCAACCAGTTTAGCTTTATAGTGATAGTGAAATCTTCAGTCTTCCAAATAATATTTGTTCATTTCAATCACAGAAATATTGAGATCTTGAAGGAATTACTGAGGAGTTTTGGAGAATTTCCACACCAGTCTGTCAATGAAGTTCTGAACTTAATCCCTTGACTAAAATTCTACCATGAACTCAGCCAAGTTCAATATGGAAATGGAAACTTAGTCTTAAAAAACTATTTTGAGCAATCTCTTTCATTTTACCAATGGTATTTCTATAATTAATGGTTCTATTATGGAGAATTAGATATAAGCAAGTCCTAGGGACATCCTATAATAACTATATATGAGAGTTGACACAGGAGTTGCCACAATCACTCATGCAACTCATCCCTACTCTGTAGAGACTAGTGAGAAAATTAATTAGTGGTGAAATTTGTCTCGTAGATGATTTTTGCATCTGTTTGAATTCCTTGAGTTTAGTAGTAACTAGAAAATGTACTGTGATGATGTTCCACAACCTTCTAACTTAACCCTATAGAAAGAATCTCCCATGTTTTCTCACCTACAAATAGAGTGGTCCAATCACTGGTTAACCCATGATTCTTAAGTTATTAGATGTGTGCTCTTAGTTTGTCATTTCTTTGATCTGTTACTGCTATTTCATGAAGTATCAGAAAGTTTCTTTGATATTTTTATATCTCAAGAGTAAAGAAAAGATATTTTGATGTGGGGCCGGAGAGATAGGATGGAGGTAAGGCATTTTGTCTTTCATCCAGATCATTGGTTCTAATCCCTGCATTCCATATGGTCTCCCGAGCCTGCCAGAAGCAATTTCTGAGCGTGGAGCCAGAAGTAACCCCTGAGCACTGCAGGGTGTGACCCAAAACAAAACAAAACAAAAAAATATTTTGAGGTTCCCAATCGGGTAAAAATGTTCATACTTAGAAAACAGGGCAGATAATAATCATAACCTGAAAATGTGGTCAGTCACTTGGCTTTTTGGTAATGCTAAGACATTACTTTCCTTAGGCAATCTACTTTTAGAAAAATCACTTGAAAGTAGCTCTAAAAAACTATTTTAAATAAATGATACCATCATTATAGTATATCAATGTGTTATGCTACACAATTTATCTACATAATCTACACAATTTTTTTACTTAATGCTCCATTATATTTCATATTTTCTTGTTTATAAAGAATCAAAATTATACATTAAATAACAGATTAGACGCTAATTTTATAGGAAAATAGCAAAAATTTTAAAAATCTGTATTCTTCATAGAAATAAGATTCTATCCTAACAGCTTTATCTTTTGAGATTACCATATATCATTCTTTTTTATTTTATTTTAATAAAAGACATTCAGTTGTGCTTGGAGCATCATGTGATATTTCGTGTTGAGTTGTGCACTGCACAATCTTGCCATATGCTCTATAACATAAGCTATCTCTCTCTGAATTTACATAAATTGATTTTTCCAACAAAATTAACCTTATATGTAATGGGGTAGAAAGCTTTAAATAACCAATCCAAAATGTGAATTATGGGAAATAAAATAGAAGTGATAATCTCTAACTAAACATAATATGAGATTACTAGTTTATTTTTAATATATTCACTTTTCATTGATGACTTTAAAAAATAAGTAAATTAGAAATGTCCCCTAAATCACACCTGATTTAAAAATTATTAGAAGATATCACAACTAGCCAACAGACATAAATGAACTTTTTCTCATTTCTGAATTCAGAAATATAATCATCAATTATATCCCTCCAGCAGTCCCAACCCTTGGTCCTCATTTTAGTTCTTAGTAGTTGCATATAATCAAGTACTTATAAAAAAAATAGAGCAGCTGACTTTTTCACAAAGAATAACGATGATAAACTTTTTTATTCCAAGTGAGAGCAGTTGATGGATGAGTCCCAGTTCCTGGGGACTTTGCTTAAAGGGATACATCTGCCTACAGGTGGTTTAGGAGAGATCTAGTTCTATAGAGAGCACTGCCATAAATCAGAAGGAGATGAAAGCATTTAAAACAACAAAGCAAGCAAAATTTTTGAGTAATTGAGCTAGTTTTAGAAAACAAGAAATCTGTGTCAGTCCTTGTCTTTCAAACATTACTCTGTTTGGTTAAGCTATACAAACATCAGGACTCTGATGTAAGTAAGACTTTTCTTTTTGTACATTGTACATAAATGTCTTTAATCTTTTGCGTTAGGGAATTTATTGGATGAGTCTTCATAGGTAAATTCAGCAAACTCTGAAATGGTTTTCTCTCTGAAAAGAAATTCAGCAAGGAGGAGGAGGCAGAGAAGGGTCAGTGATGCTGAAACCAGAAAATCAACCCTTTGTTGCTCTCAGACATCCCAAAGAAAAGCATTTTCCTTGCACAAAAGAGTAGATGAGAGTCCAATTGACCTGTTTCATTTTTAGAACTCGGTAAATGAATCTCTGGTTAGGTTAGTGCAAAAGGTCTACATTGGAGCTTGCTAGTTGCACATGAAGATGCTTGATTTTTTTTTTTACTGAGTAAATATTTGTTTACAAAGAGAGGCATGAAAAATTCTACTAATATATTCCAGAGCTTAGGAGAAAATTATGCATAAAGAAATATCAAAAATAAGTAAAAAATCATAACATAGTAGTAATAATAATGTTGATGATGATGATAAATATTAATTGCTATTTCTTATGTACATGACACTGCATTAGCTTTTTTTTCTTAATATTACTGAAACCCAACTACAACCATGCTTGTAATCATGATGCTTAAATTTTGATAGCAACAGTAAACAAAACAAATCCACAATTCATAGACATGTCTTGTACTTATGCTCTCACCACTTGTTCTGGTTCAGTTTTCTCTTTTTTCTTTCTATAACATTTCCATCAAGATCATCAAGAAACTTTCTCCAGAGTAAGCCCATGAATTGAGATACAATCAACTAGAATCCCTCCTATGGAATGATGAGTAAAATATCTTTTATGGAGCAAGGAAAATAGGATAGCGGTTAGTGAATATAAAATTCTATACCATATGACCTTCCAGTGATGGAAGTACTGCTCTGACTTTGCATCATCAACTTGGTTGATCATGTATAGGAAGGAGGACTCTAAATTTACATTCTCTTTCTTGGAATTTTCTTTTCTTTTTTTTCTTTTTTTCTTTTTTTTTTTTGTGGTTTTTAGGCCACACCTAATGACGCTCAGGGGTTACTCCTGGCTATGTGCTCAGAAATCGCTCCTGGCTTGGGGGACCATATGGAACACCAGTGGAATTGAACCACCATCTGTCCTAGGCTAATGCAGGCAAGACAGATGCCTTATCTCTTCAGGCCATGACTCCGGCCCCATCTTTCTTGGAATTTCCAAAGAATGACTGTAAAATATAAAGCAAAGTATTCATAGAAATACGATCTGTTAGTTTGATAGTTAAATTATTGCTATACAATGACTTTTAAGGTTTTACAAACCAAAACCAAGTTATCAAGAGGGAAGTACTTAGTATACACCATCCATATTACTGTCATCACCATCACAACATGTGCACACGAATAGTATGTTGCAAACTTAAATATGTATACTCATCTTTTGTACACTCATACTACACACGTATAACCAACTGCCTGCCACCTTTGTGTTGTCATAGTTTTAGTTAAACCTTTTATTGATCTTTCAATTTTACCTTGTACTTTAGCTATTTCTATTCTCTTGCAATTTACTTAAGTTTTAAACATATTCTTTATTTTATTTATTTATTTATTTATTTTTTGGTTTTTGGACCACACCCGGCAGTGCTCAGGGGTTACTCCTGGCTTTCTGCTCAGAAATAGCTCCTGGCAAGCACGGGGGAACATATGGGACACCGGGATTCGAACCAACCACCTTTGGTCCTGGATCGGCTGCTTGCAGCGCAAACACTGCTGTGCTATCATCTCTCCAGGCCCAAGTTTTAAACATATTCTATGACAATATTTTCTTCTTTTCAAACAAATCAGGGCTGTAGACACAGTGTCTCTGACCATTAGGTGAACATTAGGTGAATATTAGGTGAAAAATGGTAGAGGACATATAACAAAGGTAGAGCAAAGGAAACTCCACAGGCCTTTAGGAAAGCAGAGCTAGCTGTTTCCTTAACTCTTGATTGCAGGCATGATGGCAAAGACTCGGTTTCTGACAGACTGGCAACTAACACTGGTGCTCTTCCAACTTCAGAATCAAATTTAGGGAATAAACACAAGTTCTGTGTTGAAACCAGTTACTTAAAGGTCTGCTCTGATGAAAACGTTAAAGGATGCTGGCATTCATTCTAGAGATGAGGTCAGGGCTGTTGAGGGCAAACAAAACAAAACAGATTGAGTATAAATTTCAATGGGAAGGACACAGGAGCTGCTACAGATCTTGAGGGTAACCTGCAGTCTGACTTAAACAACATTTTAATTAATAATGGACCATTAAGTATATTTATGTGGATAAAGCTGCATATTTTGCAAATAAGCCAGGTAGGCATTGTCAGCCTCATCGGGAATTCCGCACACAGCTTGATGTGCTCACAAATTCACAATTCAGAATTAATTGGTTTTTAGGCCATGCATTTAGGTCAGATCACCCAGACACTCCATTTCATGTGGTGAAAAGAAATTAAGTCAATTTTCTCCCTGCCAGACCCCGGGCTCTCATCTCACCAGCCTGGCGAGCCATTCCTCTGCACGTAAGGGAGGACGACAACCTTTAAAGGCATTCTCATTATTTCTCAGGGAGATGTCATTAAGTACTGTAAACATGTCCTGAATGAGTCCATGTCACAAAGACTGCAAAGTGTTTATAGAATAAAAACCTATAAGCGCCAACATGAGATAAAACGGGGGAGGGGCAGAGAAAGAGTAAAAAGAGAGAGATTTTTCCCTCAAAATAAAAAAAAAAAAAACAACTAGTGAGAAAGAAAGAAAATATATTCTTGAACAGCAACTTGAGCTAAATAAGTTAACCAGGAAGTACTTTTCCATGAGGAGTTCTGGACACAGAGCAAAGCCAGGGTGGAATCTGCTTGACTCCAAAGCCCACGCTGCCTGTTTCTGATTCCTTTCAGACATCACTAATCAATCACACACCAACATCCTCTGAAGTCTCACCTGCCAAACATCACTAGTTGAAGACACCTTTGAATTTGATAACTGGTCTCAAAATTCTTGGCAAAGAAGTTATCTACAACGCAGTTTACTTTGTTGCATAAATTTGCTGGTGTTACCCTGTTGCAAAAGTCACGGATGTATCTTTTTCCAGCCTGTGAGATACAGCATGATAATAAGGAAAATAATTTCCAGGTTGAAAAAAAAAACTGCACTGTCTTATTTGTTGTTTCACTCTACAGTGTTGTTACAATCCAAGTAAATAGGCAAGATGCTGTGAGGTCTGCATTGATTTTAGTTCCCTAGATCCTACACTATGTGCATGCAAAGACCTAGAAAAATTGCCTGTCATATATGATCTGTGCAATTGAAGAAGATACATGTGTTCATTTCTAAGGAGGAATGACCAAAACAAGAATCTCCTTTAAACTTTTGCTCTAACTACAGAAACCTTTCACAGTTCTTTCAACCCAACTCTACCAATCCTTTATACAGAAAATATAACTGGGAATTGATACCCACCCACACCCCCCTAACTACTCACAGTTCAATGATTGGGAATATTAAAGTACAGCCACCTTGTCGAGAGGTGGGACATTTCTAGGGTACATGAGACTATAGTTTCCCAAATTTAGGTTAACATTACCTTCGACATATCTGAGATTTAACCCCAATTTCTCTTTTTTTCTTCTTAATCTGCTTTCTTTGCTTCCTTTCCATCCTGGAAAATACTTTCTATTACATTATCAATTGCATCCAAATTCTCATGGTAAAAAAAAAAAAGCTGTAATAAATAATCTGTACTAGAGCAAAGAGCAAAACTAATCAATGTTTTGTCCTAGATATCCTAAATACCATCTGACTCCTCTCTGGTCAAGTCTATGCCCTAGAGAGCAAGTGTCTGCCCAGCTGAGGAAGGTCTAAATGTTATATGAGGTAAAGATATATCTGATTTGACCCATAAACAACTGATAATGTAAAGATTTCCTGGTAAGGAGCCCTTAAAAATGTTGTTTCATCAACTAACTGAAAATGAATACACTATCTAAAAAAACATAAAATTCTTGTAGGAATTTTTGTTTGTTTGTTTGTTTGTTTGTTTTGGGGTCACACCCGGCCATTCTCAGGGGTTACTCCTGGCTTTTTGCTCAGAAATCTCTCCTGGCAGGCACGGGGACCAAATAGGATGCTGGGATTTGAACCACCGAGGCCAAGCAAATGTCCTGCCTCCATACTATCTCTCCTGCTCCCATCCTGTAGGAATTTTAGACAAGATTTAGGTATATAAAGATATTTTATTAGTAATCTAAAAATCATGAAAAGAAGTTGTTATATTAAAATACAAAAAATATTCCACCTTTCAGAAGTTACAATTAATTAAATGTTACTAGATGATTTTAGATTTTTATTTACACACATATATATATTTACCTTTAAAATTACAGAAAACTCTTTGGAATATGCTTTCTTTTGATTATGAACATTAGCTACAGAATTATCACATGTGAGGGCCCTACGTATTTTACAATGTAGGTTCACTTTAAAAAATTATTTTTGTTTAAGGCCGGAGAGAGAGATAGCCTAGTGATATGGTGTTTGTTTTGCATGCAGCCAACCCAGGACAGATGGTGGTTTGAATCCTGGCATCCCATATATTCCCCTGCCTATCAGGAGTGATTTCTGAGTGCAGAACTAGGAGTATCCTCTGATCAGCACCAGGTATGACCCAAAAAACAAAAATAAAAGCTTTATTTAGAAGGTATAGACATCAAGGAGCAGTAGTCTAAAGAGATATAATGGAGCCTAGACCAGGAATGCTAGGCATGATCTCTGGAATTTGGTGTCTTGTGTGAGATATTTGGCCATTTTAGTCATTGCATTTCATGGACACAATAACGTTTTTCTGTTATTAAACACAATTGTGAAATTTTGCATTAATAATAAGTTCCTTTGTATCAATTAACAGTCTGAGAAGTTTTCTCTCTGTTCCAATGAGATCAGTATTAAAACAAGCTCTAAAAATAACTTTAGTCAAGAACATAGAATATTTCTTCAAATGAACTAACATGATGAGGTTTTAAAGTTAGATTAATCAGAGACAACTGCTTGAGAGAATAATTGAGACTGTTAAGACTGTTAAGAGAACACAGATGACAGAAATAGAGAAAGACCTCTGCAGATAAAATTAAAATTTGACCAAAAAGTAGTTGGATCATATCACCTGAAACCCCTCTGTGGCAGAGGTTTAAGTTTTGTGGAAGGGCCATACAAAAGATAAGTGACTTGATACATTAATTAGCCCTTAAAAAATACTTAGGGGGCCGGAGAGATAGCACAGAGGTAGGACATTTGCCTTGCAAGTGGTCGACCCAGGACCAATGGTGGTTCGAATCCTAGCATCCCATAGGTCCTCCATACTTGCTGGGAGCCATTTCTGAGCAGAAAGCCAGGAGCAACCCCTGAGTGCCACCGGGTGTGGCCCAAAGCCAAACAAACCAAACAAAAAAATAGAACAGAAAAAAATAGACTAGGTATGAATATAAGTGAGTGAAAAAGGAGTTTTGTATTCTGTTTATGTGTTCCTAGAGTATATCCCTAGGAGTGGTATAGCTGGATCATATGGGAGCTCAATTTCCAGTTTTTTGAGGAATCTCCATATTGTTTTCCATGAAGGCTGTACTAGAAAGCATTCCCATTAGCAGTGAATAAGAGTTCCTTTCTCTCCACATTATAAAGTTATAGTTGCTATAGTCATTAAAACTGCATGGTATTGGAATAAAGACAGAACCTCAAATCAGTGAAATAGACTGAGTATTCAGAGAATGCTCAATCATGCTTGTAATCATGGCGCTTAAATAAACATTTTATAGAAAAATAAAATAAGTGGATTAAACACTCCTGAAATTATTCTGAAACAATAAACACCAGTGAATAGCTAGACTCTAACTGCTAGAGCAACGCTTAAAAAAAGGAATATGGGGGGGGGGGCAGAGAGATAGCATGGAGGTAAGGCATTTGCCTTTCATGCAGAAGGTCATTGGTTCAAATCCTGGCATGCCTGAGCCTGCCAGGAGCGATTTCTGAGCATAGAACCAGGAGTAACCCCTGAGCGATGCCAGGTGTGACCCAAAACCCAAACCAAAAAAAAAAAGGAATATGGGAGGCATCACTTTCCCCAAATTTAAACTGTATTACAAAGCTATCACCATATTTTTATGTTAGGGAAACTAGAAGATAGACAATCAGATTTTTCCTTCAGTGCTCTGTTGATATACCCTCAGTCGCGAAGACTGTAGTAACCAAAACTTTCATTGTAAAATGTGAAACAACCAGCAACCAATTTTTCCAGGCCAGAAATAAATTCTCCATATATTCTATGACTGATTTACCATCAAGAACATAGTCTTTCAAGGACCAGAGCAATAGTACAGTGGCTTGAATGGTTGCCTTGCAAATGGAGTCAACTCATGATTGATCCTCAACATTCCATATGGTCTTCTATATCAAAAGGAGTATTCTCTAAGGACAGAGTCAGGAGTAAGTACTAATCACCTCACTGGGTATAGCCAAAACTAAACAAAAGCAAGCAAGCAAACAAAAAGAGCATAGCCCTCTGCTTTGGAAGAGATAAGAACAGTAAACTGAGAGTGGTGATGGAAGAGGCCTGGAACCAGGTGATGTGAAGAGTCTAAGTCCTCCAGAAGTAGTGGAATGAGACCCACATGCAAATTTTAAGCTTTCCAATTGCAACAATAAAAAATATGTAAAATAGTAAATAGTAACAATACTATACATAATAATATAACAATATTATTACAGTAAAGACACCAAAATTTTATTTCTATTGATATTTTTAAATTATTAAAATATTACTTTTTTAATATTAAGTTCTCAGAATCTCATGCTCTTTCTCCTATTTAAGTCATATTAGCAGATATGAAATGCTCAATAGTAAAATAACAGACTGGCTAATAAAGCTAAGGACAATTTGAGGTGCTTTGTGTTTAAAAAAAATAGAGCAGCTTGAGACAAAAGTTGTAGCTAAAATGATAGAACACATGCTAGTACATATGTGGCTGAGTTCTATCCCCACAACATGTCTACCTTTCAGCTCTCAAAACTGCCAGTTGTAATCCTAGTGACTCCAGAGCACTACTCTCTTGGTCTAGCAGGGACCTCCCTACACAGCACTGCTGGTGGTGGCCCCTATTTGATTTCTTTAAGAGGAAATCTAGAGAAGAGCTTTTTTTTTTTTATTGAATCTCCATAAGATATGTAGTTACAATCTTGTTAGGGTTGTTTCAGTCATACAATATTCCAACACCTATTACTCTTCACCATTGTAAACTTCCTGCTACCAATGTTTCCAGTTTTTCTCCCACCCCACCCCAGCCTGACTTTGAGACACTATTTTTGCTCTATTTTTTTCTCTCTATGAGCTATTTTTAATACATATATAAGCAAAAATATAACTTTCTATGTTATAACTCTAAATTTTCTAATTGCAACAGTAAAAATCTCATGAAATAGTAAAAAGCAATAATATTATACATGGTAATATTATAATATTACAGTGAATACTCCAAAATCTTGTTTTCACTGCTATTGATATTTTTGAATTATTGAAATATTACATTTTGGTATTAAGATATCAGAATTTCATCCACCTGGAACAAATTGTTTGGGAACTACAAAAACTAAATTTTTTGCATTAAGAATATGTATTGAATTCTGAAAAGGATATGATTTAGTTTTTCATTTATGCTACAACAAAATATCATAAGCTTGGTAACATAAACAAGGTTCTTTTCTGACACCTCTGTAAGATAGATGTTTAACATTGGCATTAGAGGGCTAACATCAAGGAAAGGGAAAAAAATGTTCTACCTTTGAGAGGCTCTGAGGAGGTCATTCCCTCAAGAAAATCTGTGCACTTTCTCAACCCAATAGCTGGAAAACTCTATGTTTTCTCATAGAGTAATTTCTACTTCCTCTAGGCCCAACTTCTGTAGTCTTATGCAAGACTCCTTTTCTACCTCCATTCTCCACTTTTACATTAGATTATATTTTGACTAATAGAAACTTTTTCTTAAGAGAAGATAAAATTATGGCATTAAAATTTTTCTATACTTATTACCAGAACTTCATAGATACTTCATTGAGTTAATCTTCATTGAGCATCACATACATGGCTGTCAGTGCATTTAAATATTTAGATGCAACTAGAGGCATAAAAGATATAGGGTGACAACTGCCATGATATGTCCAACAATATTTATCCAGGTTTCAGAATTTTTTTAAATGTTTTTCAATATTTATTGCTAAAGAAAAACTGTAAACTAGCAACAATAACTTTAAAACTTGAAATAAAGTTCAGAAACCTGTAGCTTACTAGGTAATCAAGCTAAATCACAAAGGTTAAAATCCTTCAAAACTGGATTCCTCCTCATCATCATCTGTATGTCCAGAGCTTCAGCTGTATTTGATGTGAGGGTATCAACATAGACATTGTCATCATTACTGCAGGTTTCAGAATGTTTAATGTTAAGACTGAACACTCTTAACAAATTGAAATCATTGGTCACACCAGGTACAGTCCTTAATATATATATATATATATATATATACACATATATATACACATACATATGTGTGTGTGTGTGTGTATTCAGGGATTACTATTGAAAGTGCTTCAGGGACCATATGGGAGAGATACTGTGGATCAAGATTGAGTTGACTGCCTGCAAGGCAAATACCATATCTGCTATTTTATCACTTTTCCCTCTTGTTGGTATCTAATCATATTATAAATATATTACAACTTATAGAAATATTTTTATAAATATAATATTTATATGACATATTTATATATGTGTATAAACATGCATGTATATGTACATGTGTATATACATTAAAGGATACCAAATAGAGCTCCAGGCCCTCAGATTCAGCACATGTGGTCCATACTAGCAATTGAAAGCAGGCTCATACATGGAACACAGGCAACTTTTACCACTGCAGCATCCCTTTATGGCCTTAAAATACTCATTAACCACCAGTACTTGTTTAGCATAGCTATTATTACTCAAAATATGCTGCCATTTAGGATCAACAGCATAACATCATGACATGAATAATTTGCTCTTTTTTAAAATATATATTCATTTAGGCACCATGGTTACCAACATGTATGTAGTTAGGTTTCAGTGATAAAATGTACACACACCCCTTCAGCAGGGCAACTTTCCTGTCACCAATGCCCCCATCTTTCTCTTCCCTCACCCCCTGCCTGTCTTTGAGACATGCATTTTATTTCTCTCACTCACTACCATTGTTATGATAGTTATTTCTCTGAGTACACTCACCAATCTTTGTGTAAGTTTCAATTCATAGGCTGGTTCTTCCCATCTTATCTCTATTGTCTCTGGGTATTATTACCATACTATCTTTTATTTTTATTAAATTCCACAAATGAGTGAGACTATTCTCTCTCTTTCTCCCCCTCTCTCTTTTTCTGACTTAGTTCACTCAGCATAAGTGTTTCCTTGTCCATCCATCCATGTATAGGGAAATTTTATGACTTCATTTTTCCCAATAACTGCATAGTATTCCACTGTGTATATGTACCACCTTTTCTTTAGCAACTTATGTGTTGAAATTGAGTTTCTATATGATTCAGCAATCCCACTCCAGTGATATACCCTAGGAACACAAAAATATATTACAGAAATGCTCTCTGCACACCTATGTTTATAGCCAAAATCTGGAAACAACCTAGATGCCCAGATATTTTGCTCTTGTTTCACTCTCACACTGGATTTACAAAGAGCAGAGAACTAATTAGCATGTTGGTACGATTATGAAGATGAAATGCAATTGTCTCCATCTCAAATATTTTAAAAGATTCTGAGCTTCTGTAGCCCATTGAGAACTTCTACTTGCATACTGGATGTAAAAATGTCATTACCTTTGTATAAATGAAGGTGAAGGGGCAGTATTATGCTTTTTCAGAAAATTTAAGAGAATTAACTTCTAATTTTAAATATCAAAAGACCTTCTTATACAGTGGAAATGTGATGTTTTAGCATGACCTTGGCATTTTGTATCTTGGAGAGAAGACTCTTTACAGGCTCCAGATGGAAATTTTAATGTTAATGACACCTTATAGACTAGCAACCATATGCTTTCTACACAATGCAGAGATATACTTTGTTCAAAGTGTTATTTATTCAAATTAAATAAACAAAATAAACATAAAATTTAAAATGATAGATTGTTATTTCCAACTTGGGGACTAACCATAACAAAAGTATTTCATATATATCATAAAGTGTGAAAAACAATGCATAATTAAAATAAAAACTTACTCCTCTCTTGCTATAGTGTGTATGTCCTGTGTAAGTTTGGAATATATCATTCTCATGCCCAAAAGTAAAGAAACACAAAAATCACCACTTAAAATGCCATATATATATATAATGAATGACCAAAAAAACCTATTGTTCTCAAACATAAAATTCATATACTACTGCATTAATTTTGTGCAACGTTAGCACCTTAATACATATTTTAAAGCACCATGTGCTATTTTCATAATTCAAGACACAACATTGTATTCCCTTTTTTAGGCAGAGATGATATAGTTCTATTATGTATATATATATATATGTGTGTGTATGTTTTTTACATATGAAAAAGATGAATGAAAAGATCATTCTCTCTGAGTCTCTCATGACGTCACTCAATGTGATATGCTGCAGTTCCATCCATGTAGCAGCAAATTGCATGTTATTATTTTTTCTATGGCCAAGTAGTATTCCGTTGTGACTCTATTGCTACTTTTATTATCTGTGTTTTTATTATATTGTGTTTTCATTCCAAAGGGAGGAAGGAATAGAGGAAATATCTTACAGCTCTTGGTTGACTTATTGCAGGTTGAGAATTAAATATAAATTAAATTCCAATTTTAATATTAAAGGAAAGCATTTTGGAACAGTGAAGTTAATTTATAGTGACCCAAATAACCTTTAACAGAATCATAGTATATGATAGATCATTTTATTGCTTCAGAGGTAGGATGCCTTCTTGCCCTGAAAGACTGCTTCCAATGACTTATCCATTTGAGGCATGATGGTTGGCCTTTTCTCCATTCAGAGAAAGGTCCTCAAACTCATTAGCAGACAACTAAGGCAATTCTGAGTCTGTCTACCTGGAAAGTTCTGTTCTGTTCTGCTATAATTGCTGTTCCTCTTACCACCAACACTAATGATATATTACTGGGGAAAATTCCCAGCTCAATATGCAAAGTAGAATCATACCACAGAGCTAAACTTTTGATCTAGTTTTCATTTCCCCTGTCTGAGAGGTACAGAAATTTAGAATGGGTAAATCCCAAGCTTTTTGGTCAGAAGATATAGTGGATGTTGCGAAAATGGATGCTTCTGGGAACAGAAGTTGATGAGCATGGCACTAACCAGGGTCGTCCCCAGCAACCCACAGGGTCTGTAATTCCCTAGGAGAAATTCCCGAGTGTAGAGCAGGAACAACTTCTGAGCACTCTCCAACACCCACAAAAAGCGAAAATGCAAACCTTTACATCAGCTTATATCAGCTATGATTCAGATTGGAGCCAGTGGTGACTTGGGAAATCAGTCGACTGCTTATAGGATTTGCCAAAGGAGACAACAATAGCCATTCAGTTTTAAAAACTCCTAGTCCACTTTCCTACCCTAGCAGAATGTGGAGGAGATGTGATCAGAATTTTTAAAAAGAATCTTTTTTCCATGGGATGGGGCATGGTGGCCACAATAGCAAAAGCAATGCTCTGAAATGAAAGCAGTCTGGGCTCAGACTCTCAATAAATTGCAAGGAATATAAAAATATATTAGTAACTCTAACAAATAGTAGAACAAGCACATGATAACACTAAGAAAGGGGACCAAATATGACAAATATGAACACTGTTCTCTATCTAAGGGACTAATTCAAAGGGAAAATATAGATGTAAAGGGATCATCTCATCTCTAAATCTAAACTTGATCTATTCTCTATTCTCTATCTATTGCACTCTTGATGGTACAGTGTGATTTTTGGGATGGCCATTCAAGTCAATGAATACCTCCAGATGGAGGTAGCACTGTACAGATCTCTCAGACTCTAGAAATTCTTCTTTATACTAGAGCTACTCATTGTGAAAATAGATATACCTTAGGTGATTAAAATCTTTAATGAAAATGTGAGGTATCGTGAAGAGTCTGAATATGGCTCCATGAGTTTTACCATGGACTTGTTAGATCCAGACAACTATAGGATTCTTCTTCCTATATAATATGAGTACAAATCCTGCTTGAACAATTTATAGATGGACCTGGAACAATCGTACAGTAGGGAGAGTGAATCTAATCCTGGTTATAATCCCTGATACTACATAAGATCACCCCAGCACAGCCAGGCATCACTTTCAAACACAGAGTCAGGAATGACCCATGACATTCCCAGATTGGGCTCCAAAATAAATAAACCAAACTTATGGTGATAGTGATAGTACAATGGTAGGGCCATGCCTTTCAGGAGGCTGATCTGGGTTTGATCCCTGGCACATCTGTTCCCCCGAGTCTCCCCAAGAGTGTTCCCTGATCACAAATCCAGGAGCAAGCACCGAATACCACCTGGTGTGCCACCCCAAAAAAAGAAAACAAAAAGTTGTTTCAGTAAATAAGCTAATATGGTTTAAACTAACAGATTTTAAATGTCTTCCCCACTCTTTTTGCCCAAATAATCAAAGAATTGGCTTTTATTTTTATTTTAAAACATTGTGAAATTAAGGAGGCATAAAAGAAATATTCAAATCAGAGCATTGAACGTCTTAGAGCTCACACTTTTCCTAGAGTTCAGCACCACTTTGAGCAGCTGTTTGTACAGATTTTTTAAATCGCTGTCAAATGCTGATTCATTGCTCCATCTTTTCCTCCAGTTCCTGGGAAAGGTACTAGATGTTGTTTGTTTGCTTTTGGGCCACACCTACCAATGCTCAAAGTTTAGTCCTAGTTCTGCACTCAGGAATTACTCATTGCGGTTTTCAAGGGTCTATTTGGGATGCTCATGACAAAACCTAGATCATCCACATGCAAGGCAAAAAACCTACCCACTGTTCTATTGCTCCTACTCTGCCATACATTTTTAACAGATGAATCTGGATGGGGGTAAAGAGATGGAGGGAAAGGTACTCTCAAGCACTCCTCAGGAGGTGGAGGTACCTTCACTAGAGTAGGCCAACCCAGATAGATCAATTCAATGACCTCAAAGATGCAAAGTTTCTGATCGGTCATGAGAAGAATTACCCAGGCCACCCTGGCTGTGCACTGAGGCCTCCAAGGTCACACCCTGTAATCCAACCTTGGTTGGATATGGATTGCTGTATTATCTCTAGACTACTAAGCCTTTTTATAGAAAAATAGTCTTGTAACAGTAACAATACTATTCTAGATTCAGGTTGTTATATGGGGTGATGTTGGTTTATACATGCCTGTGATTATTCTAAGTTCTATTTAACAGAACTCTAGACTCAACTGCTCCACATGCCTGCACTTTGCATCTTATTTTTTTAATGGCAGTCTCCCCAAGTGTGTTTCCTGATCACAAATCCAGGAGCAAGCACCAAATACCACCTGGTGTGCCACCCCAAAAAAAGAAAACAAAAAGTTGTTTCAGTAAATAAGCTAATATGGTTTAAACTAACAGATTTTAAATGTCTTCCCCACTCTTTTTGCCCAAATAATCAAAGAATTGGCTTTTATTTTTATTTTAAAACATTGTGAAATTAAGGAGGCATCAAAGTCTGGCAAATACTCAGACTTCATTGTGAAGTTAAAGCAGTCCATTTTAAATATAATCACAGAGTGTCCTTTGTTAAAAAGATGTGAACATTGAATCAGGTTTTGTCTAATTGTGCCATCTTAGCCAAGAACACATCTATAATTACAATGAACATTCAAAGTTTGTGGGGATGCCACTATTTTTGATGACAAGAATATTGTTGGCTGGGTTCCATCTCCAGCACCCCAGATGGTCTTCCAAACCTATCAGGAGTGATCCCTGAAAGCAATCAGAAGTAAGCTCTGAATATCACCAGGTGTTAGTCCTCCAAAAAAAATGGTCTTCATTGTTGCAGTTCTTTTGATCTGGAGTTCCTGTTACTTGTATTCAAAAGATCTTAGTAGATGGACTATCCATAAGCAATCATTTATTTTATTACATGTATTTATCTCTATTTGAGGGGTCACACACTGTTTTTGAGGCTTATTCCTGGCTCTGTATTCAGGAATCACTATTGCTCAGATAACAATATGGGTTGCCAAGGATCAGACCCAAGACAAGCACCCTAACTCCTGTACTATGGTCTCATATGTATTAGGTCTGTGTTTGTAAATTTGCTTAAATAAAACCAAACTTCTGTAATAAAAAAAGAATAACATTACATTAGTTTTCCCTTGGTCATGTTAATGAGGGCTCTACCAAAACTTTAGGACAACAGAACTGCATGGACAAGACCATCCTTGTCCAATGATGTTAGAAACGTGGGATGTATGAGATGTATGATGTATGAAGCCATCCCAATGTCAATTCATTGGCCTTTAACTAAGCTCAGAGAAAATCAGAGTTTCTTGTGATCATCCTTCAGAATATGAATGGAATAAAATCTATACTGCTGGATAACATCACAGTAGCAATTAGTTCTTTGAGAAGTAGTTCCTGATGTAGGGGCCCTGAATCAGCTGGAAATTCAGTATCAGCTGGAAATTCTGGTCATATAAATGACTGAGTCTCAAATCACATTAGAACCCTGAGCATAAGACCCAATCAAATCTCAAGAAGAGCCTATTTAAAAGTTAAGGATCCCAGAAGGAGAGGAACCATAGAAAATCAAGACTGCTTTCCTTGAAAATCTAGGCCGAAAAAATAGTCATGAAACTTTTATGCCACGTGATCTGAAGAAAAAAACCAACAACAATCTAGTTACTGCCGATATATTTGACCACACTGCAGGCAATAAAGGGCTGCGAACCTGCCTTTATTTGCTTTCTGCTCAAGATAAACATTTATCACTGGGTGTATTGATTAACACCATATCACTCCCCCACCTTGCACTTTCACAAAGGGAGTATGATCCCCATGGGAACTAATGCCTTTGTGGACCACTAAAGAGTCCAAGTATTCCTGTGACTATGAGGTACTAATAATAAATAACAAGTATAGACCCCACCCTTCCCCTATATAGAGGCCAGTCATCATATCCTAGAACAGGTTTGAATATTTGCAAATGCTTTTGTCCAGTCAGAAAACAAAGTGATTATCATAGATTAAGATGTGAAGTCCAAAGAAAGGCAAATGTAAGAAAGTAGCACTGAGCAAGGACAGAATCTCTACAAAAAAAAAAAAGTATATATTATTAATAGTCTGGAAAATAGGCTGTTAAAATAGAGAGAGAAAAAAAATTGTTTCTTGAAATGAAAATGCCCTTTTTCATTTTATGTTTATTTTGCTTTAATTTCTTTGTCAGTGGCAGAGACTGAGGAAGCAATATAATGATACAATATAATGAGTTGCAATTTTTTACACATATTAAAGAGAAACTGTCTCTTTGAGTACCTTAGTAGTTGAAGCTGTCTCAGTTTTATGTAGAAGTAGGTGGAATATATATTAAATATAATTAATATGTATGCATTGACTCACCACTAATTCTATATGTTTTGAATTTGTTGATATATATTGTTATAGTTACAATATTCTCTTTATAAACTGACAAGTTCGTTGCTTATGTTTTGGTTTGGTTTTTGGTGTTTGGGGTCACACCCGGCAGTGCTCAGGGGTTACTCCTGGCTCTGCAATTCAGAAATCGCTCCTGGTTTGGGGCACCAAATGAGATGCTGGTGATTGAAGCCGCATCCATTGTGGGTCAGCTGTGTGCAAGGCAAATGCCCTACTGCTGTGCTACCACCGTTGCCTATGTTTTTTAACTGTAATTATGCATCCAAAAAAGACTTTATTGAACATAGGTCGAAAGGAATAATTCCAAGATAGTGACATTCTAATCTAATTTATTGCTTTTCAAATTATTGTGACATAAAAATTATTTTCTTATTTTGCTCTCTACATAGCTTCTGGTGAATATATTACCACTATTTTTCTTTTCATTCTTTTTTTTTTTTTTTAAGGAAACAGAGGTGGAAGAAAAGCATTGGAAAACACCATGAGCCAGTGGATGATCCTTAAATCATTGAGAATGTTTCTTCCTGTTTTGGTGTAGGGATTTACTGCTTCAATACTTAGTCTTTAAAAGATAGAGTCAATGTTTGAATGTTGCAAAATGGATATCTACCATTTTGAAATCACTGCAGATTTATAAGTAGATGTAAAAACGATATTCTATGTACATTTCAGCCAATGATAATACCTTTAAAATTATTCTTTGCTATTGCTACCAGTGCATTGACATTGATGCTGCAAGATATAAAATATTCCCATTAATTACCACCTTCCCTCATGTTGTTTTATGATAGCCAATTTCTTTCTTTTTTTTTTTTTTTTTTTTTTTGGTTTTTGGGCCACACCAGTGACTCTCAGGGGTTACTCCTGGCTATTCGCTCAGAAGTCGCTCCTGGCAGGCACAGGGACCATATGGGGAACCAGGGAATCGAACCATGGTCCATCCTAGGTTAGCGCAGGCAAGGCAGACACCTTACCTCCAGCGCCACCGCCCAGCCCCGCCAATTTCATGTCTTTACTTCCTACCCTCATCTTTATCCCTAATAACCACTAACCTGTTCTCATTTCTATTTATTTTATTATTTCAAAGTTATGATATAAATTGAATCGGACAGAATACACACTTT
>PVKC010010887.1:0-12525 GCA_004027635.1 Crocidura indochinensis
TCTCTGTTAGAGCAAGACTGGCTGACCCCTTCTCACTCCCCAAATGTCCTCTATCCTTTGTTTGTTTTTGTTTTCAGGCTACATCCAGCTGGACTCAATGCTTATTCCTGGTTCTGTGCTCTGAGGTCACTCCTGGCTATGCTTGGGGGACGACCATATGTGGTGCCAGGGAGGGAACTTGGGTTAGCCTGTACAAGGCAAGTGCCCTATCTGCTGTTTTCTCTTTCTCGCCTCTATCCTCTATTCTTTAAAATATTTATCCTTGATGTAGTTCCCCTCTTAGGACTATGCCAATGTATTTGTGCAGAGACATGGATCAAAAGACAAGAGCCAGAATGCTGCTATGATTTTTTCCAAGCTGAAAATGACCCAAATGCCAAAGTAGTAGAATGAATAAATACATGGTGAGGCAAGGAAAAAAAATTGCCAGCTCAGGCAACAATATAGATTAAGCATGGCAGTGAGAAAGGACCAGATAGACTATAATAAGCACGTTTTAATTCTATGAGCAGAAAGTTCAAACATAGGCAGACTTCACTGATTCGGGTAGAGGCTGTGAAATGGACTTCCATAAAGAAGTTATTGTGGTGATGTCCAAGCCAGGGAATCTTGGTTATTGGATCTTAGGGTCTTGTTCATTATGTACAATTTCTTGAGTCATATATCTTAATAATTTGTGATTTCCTGAGTATATGCTTGTATCTATGGTCTCCATAAGGTTTTTAAAATCAACTTAATAAAAAATTCTGTTGAGGGTCTTAGTTATAATTGAATTATATTATAGATTAATTTGAGTATATTTTTTATCTCTTTATGACATGGATTCTTTCCATCCATGAACATGGTATAGCTCTGTATATCTGCTCTTTAAACTGAATAGTGTTATGTTTTTCTTTTATTGGTTGGGGTGTGTGGGTAGAGATTGGGACACTCCCATCTGTACTTTGGGATTCCTCCTGATTCTGCTCAGAGATGGTGCCAGGAATTAAATCAAGATCAGCAAATAAGGCAAGAGAATTAACCTCTGTACTATCTCTCTGGCCCTCAGTTTTATGGTTTTCTTCTGAGATCTGTGGTATTCTGGTGGGTTGTGAAGGGACTTTTTCTTATATTGTCAAGTAGGTTTTTAAATTTATACAACATAAGTTGTTCAATGGGGGACAGAGAGATAGTGCAGTGGGTAAGGCATTTGCTTTGCACATGGCTAATCTGTCTTAGAATTTTAGCATCCCCTATGGTTCCAGGAGCCTACTAGGAGTGATTCCTGAGTGCAAAGCCAGGAGTTACCCCTTTGCATAGCCTGGTGTGGCCCCCAAACAAAACAAAAACAAAACAAACAAAAATTATTCAAAAAAATGTGCATCCATTGTTTCTGTCTCTTTCACCCCCCCTGCCCCCCAGGGAATTGTGAAGATGTTTTTGTTTCCTTTGGCTTGGGTTAGGATGCTTTTTAAAGAGCATCATATAGATACTTAGATGTAAATTATTAATGTGGGGGTAGGGGCAAGGGGCACACATCACAGAGGGCTCACACATGGGGCTGAGGGGACTGAGGGGGCTAGGGGTGGGGGCATAAAAGATGCTACACAAAAGAACCACATCTAACACATCTAACAAATGAAATAATTACATCAACGGGGGCGGGGGAAGCAATGGGGTGGTGGTGGTGGAAGGTGAGCATGAGGGTGGAAGAAAATGAGGAGGACAAGGAAGGGGGTCTGGTCCAAGATTCTGACCCCCCCACAGCCTCCTCACCTCCACAGGCTGCAGGGCCTTCCAGCTATCCCTTCCTGCCTTCTGCTACCCAGCATTAAGGCCCTACAACTGGGCAACAGCACCTCCACTTGGGCGAAGGATGCAGAGGACATGGGTACTCGCAGGCATGCAGACTTTACAGGGACTTGTAACTTTCCTTCTGCAGGTGGCTGTAGTAGTCCTCCTGGGTAGGGAGCTGCATGCTGTGGAGCCGCTGTTGCTGCTTCAGGGCCAGGCACTGCAGCTCAGCCTGTACATGGCTTGCAGTTGGTGGCGGGCAGCCAACATCTGGGTCAAGAGTATCTCTCCAAGACTTTTTTTTAAATTTTTATATTAATAGGGCCAGTGAGGTGGCGCTAGAGGTAAGGTGTCTGCCTTGTAAGCGCTAGCCAAGGAAGGACCACGGTTCGATCCCCAGGTGTCCCATATGGTCCCCCCAAGCCAGGCGCAATTTCTGAGCGCTTAGCCAAGAATAACCCCTGAGCATCAAATGCGTGTGGCCCAAAAACTAAATTTTTATTTTAATGATTTTTATTTTGACCAAAGTGGTTTAAAAATCATTCACAGTAGTATTTCAGGTACATAGTGACAATTCAAGACTTTTAAAATTACTTCTGAACTGAAACTTTTATGCCAACCAAATACTATTCTAAACCTCTTCTCTCCAATTTTGGCAAAGTGGAATCCTACAATATTTGCCCTGTTGTGTCTTATTTCCCTTAGCATAACATCTTCAAAATTCATCTGTGTCATAACATGTATCAAAAGTTGAGTAGTCTTTAAGGTTTTAAAGACTGAATAGTTCTACTATATAAATACACTGTATTTTATCTATCCATTCATCCATTGATGGCCACATGGATTGTTTCCAGTGATTAGCTGTTGTAAATAATGTTGCTGTGAGTGCTGGCCTATGGAGGTTTGAACCCCTGCTTTCATTCTCTTAGGTAGGAATTTCTGGGTATGTGGAAATCCCATGTTTCACTCTTGGATGGAACACCTACACTCTCTACAATGCTGTGCCATATAACTGCTGATTGTTATGGCTAGAGTTTAGGATAGTGATTGGGTCTTTGTTTATTTGGTCTATTCCTAAGTGTGCACACACATTCAGTGAGCAGGCACACTCACAAGGGCCTCCTCTGAATAATTGAAAATGCTTTTATGAACACATCCTAGGAAGTGACCTCGCCCTGGGACCAGAGTGGGGCTGAACTTTATACCACAGTCAGGGTCAGTCTCTGTTTCAATCTTGCCACCCTCACAAGCAAGTAGCTGCAAAATGGTGTTTGTCAAGTAGAGTCACAGAACTTTTATTGGGTCATATCAGTTAAGAAAACACATCTCATCACTCAGGAAAGGCCTCTGGAGGCAGCTATGGGCCAGTAAAAGGGGAGGAGGGCAGAGCTACACAGCAAGGAAGAACCTCTATTCACTCACTGTTAACTCCTGTGTCCCTGTAAGAATGTGGCTTATTGCTGAGTCACATTGTGTGATACTTGGGCCCACTGTTTCATGTGATAGAGGTCAGCTATAGCAGCAGGGTCCCCACTGAATGTGTGGCAGTATTTGCTCTTAAGGGCCTGCTCCTATTATCACATGCATGAGTGAGGGCAGCCACAGAGGGAAGAACTGACACAGCTTAGACTCTTCTGGCTGCTCAGAGCTGACTTCGTTAGCTGACTCTCCCTCTCTGTGACCCTGGAGGTCATGAGTGTGAGCATGGCCATACCTCACACTGCTGTAGTTACCTGCTGTAAGATTGAAGGAGGTGATGGGGCCTGAGTGGGGAAGGCGTTGGCCTTGCAAATATGTGGCTGACTCAGGTTCCACCCCCTGAAATACCACAGGGTCCCCTAAACACTTCCAGGTGTGATCTTTGTGCAGGGAACCAAGGTTAAGCCCTGAGCACCATCAGGTATCATGCTGCTCTTCAGAATATGAAACATATGACTGATTTCACTTCTGCCTTCCAGATATACAAGTGTCTGTACTGGCCACATTCACTCAGGGCTACGTTGAATCCTGGTCGAACAAGCTCCATTCAGCTTTGCTGATCTGACATAGTTGAGAGGTTTCACGGATTCTCAGGGGTAGAGCCCTAGTTTAGACTTGTGTGTCTTGGCAAAAGCCCAAGATAGTAGGCTGGGGTCTGATCGGGTGCCGTAAGCAGGCCAAATGATCTGCAGCAAAGACGGGAACTGGTGGTAGATGGCAGCAGAAAGGAGATGTCAGGACCATGAGTGTAGGGTGACCAGTTAAGTCAAATTAATTTTCACCACAAACTGGAGATATTAAATTTGGAATAATAAATTTGGAATGAATCTTCTGATTTGAATATGTTGGACAATAATTTGAATTTTTAGACATCACTTTGCACGTCAAGCAAATATGATCTGAGGTTGGATTTGATTTCTGGCCTCCTAATTTGTGATCATGGCAACTTTTAAGGGTCCTTTTGATTTCCATGACCCCTCTCCAGGGTTCAGGTTTAGCTTCCGGAATGCTGGTGCTGAGGCTTCTCCATATTCTTTAGTGAATTAGAAGTAACTCCATGCTCCGACTACAGGCCTCACTCCAGAATGGCCATGGGAGCTTGTGAGGATCTTGCTTTTTTTGTCCCCTCAGTGGGTGAGATGTTATCAGACTTGGGCTGATAAAGGCTTGATGGTATCTGAGGCAAAAGCTGGATCCTCTGTGCCCACTTCCAGTGTTCTAGGTATATCCTGCATCTCCTGCATCTACAGATATGTAAGTCATCTTCTCTTACATGAAAAAAGAGAGGCATGAATGTTGATATATGCCAACGTATTCACATACAGGGGTCCTCAAACTTTTTAAACAGGGGCCCAGTTCACTGTCCCTCAGACCATTGGTGGGTCAGACTATAGTAAAAACAAAAATTATGAACAAATTCCTACACACACTGCATACATCTTATTTTGATGTGAAGAAACAAAACGGGAACAAATACAACATGTGTCCTGCGGGCCGTAATTTGAGGACTACTGATAAACTATAGTCATCACTTCCCACCTTTTTTCTCTCCATCCCAATCCATGCTGATCAGCTAGTAGGATCCTCCTATATTTCTCTCAGTTCTCACCTCCCATAGAGATCAACAACCCATACATAAAGTCATGGGCAACATGCCATACTAGTGTCTTCCCTATCTGTTACCAATACAAGGTGCATTGTGCTTTGCTCCTCTGTGTTGTGAAAATTCCTGGGTCTCACTCTCATTCTTTTCTTGTACTGACTGGTGGTAGACACAAGTGCACAGTGCTGCATGAGTTTGTCATTTCACTTGGAAGGATTTTCTGCCTGCATGTTGATTAAAAAGAGCCAGGCAATATGGTTCTACTATGGCAAAGGGAAGCACTCAAGTTGCACCCCTTTAAGAGTTTGTTTCTTCCTTCTGTCACAACACAGCATGATTGGATAGATCTGGGGACTCTGCTCGCAATGGAGCATTATTCCTCTCCACCATGGGATCTCTGTAGTTGCCCCAAAGGGGAAGGTACAAGGGGGATCATGCACTGGACTTTATGGTTACTTCTGCTTCTCCCCAAATGCATGAGCCAGAACCTCATCACATGGCATCAACTAGCCTGTCAGGGACAATAGGAAATAAATCCATGTGCCAATCTGTACACCTGCTCTGTGAACTTGCTTTGTGTACTTCCTTTGTGTACCTACTCTGTGTACCCTCTCTGTGTAACAGCTTTCTGTGATCACTTTGTGGGCTCTCACTATTTGCCCTCTCTGTATCATTCCGTGTAACTACTCTGTTACCTGTTCTATGTACCTATTCTGTGTACTGTTTCAGCGTACCTATTTTCTGCATAACTCTGTATACATACCTGTGTGCCAGCCTCTATGGCACTTTACATTAAGTCATTATTTTTTATTTAATCTTCCCATTATGGATAAGGACCTTGGCCATTTGTCCTTAATTTCTATCCTCTATCTTTATTTCCTATCCTACAGGATCACCAAGTCAAAATAAATTCATATTTTCCATTGCACTTTTTAAAAATGTACCTTCTGAAGTTTACAACAGCGTTGCCAGATTTCTTCTCAAAAAGACTACAATCGTTTGCATTTGCAGTAACTGTGTATGACTGTAGCTGTGCCCCAAATCCCTGCCAGCAATCACACTATTGTCCTTTAAAATTTTCCTCTGTGCTATCTCCATGTCAGTTTGATTAGCAAGTCCCCTCCACTAATGAGTGCATGCATCTTTTCACTTGTTTGCAGCCCTTTGTGAACTGCTGATTCGTGTCCTTTGCCATAACTTCTTTTGGATTGCATGCCCTTTTCCCTCTGCAAGAGTTCTTTGTATATCACAGATAGTAATGCTTTGTCCTCTGCTTCACAAGCATTTCCCCTGATTCATTGTCTATTAACTGTGCCTATGGTCATCTTTTGTCTTAGGAAAGATAGATCTTTTTATGTAGTGAGAAGTCTGTCTTCCGGTTTGTTTTACTGCAAGTGATCTCCTTGCACAGTCCTTCACTGTCCCTTCGAAGACTGTGAAGAAGAGTTTTCTCCTTTTCCTTTTCATGGGTGATGGAAGCTCCCACATCCAGCTTCTTCTGGCTTTGTGGGGACAAAAGGTCCTGACTTAATTTTCACCAGACCTCCCTGGCCTCTGATGGCTGAGGCATCGGGTGATGTGCAATGAGGGAGGTGTGTGAACTTCCATGTCCAACATGCTTGGGTACCACGACTGGTTTCAAGCTGTCAATGAAACTTTAGTCACTTGTCCTTTTGGCCTTCAATTTCTCGCATGTCTCCCAAGGAATGACCTCTGCCTGGTGACCCCTTAGGACATTCTGAATCTTGGAGGGTCATGGATTTACGCACTCTGTTCTCTTTGAAACACTGGGCAGAAACTGAGATCAATACTACGAGAAAGCAATTCCCAAGTGTTGAGTAACTTTATGTGCATTAACCCATTTAACATCAGCATTTGGGATAGTAACATTCATTAACTGACTCCTATAAAGAAAGTTCAGAGTGGGTAAGTGATATGTTCAGGATTGCAAAGCAAATAAGAGACAAAGGCAAGGCTTTGAAATGTGACTTCTTCCTACCCCATGGTATGTGTACTGTATATTCTTCACAGAGGCAGAGAAGAATGTCAGTCTTCAGACCGACTCTGCAGAGCTTAAAGTTAATATGACCAGTATGGAAAATTTTGTAAAACTTCCCATCTTTCTGAGACTTAAAACTAACAAATTTCATTTTTGTGGACAAGGGTGGTCTGCAACAGGAATAGAGTCAAGGAAGGGGCTCTTCAGGGCAGTTATGATTTAGCTGTGATTTAGCTACTGAACATTGGACCCAGATCAGAAATGGGGTCTCCGAAAAAAATTCTTAGGTATTTTAGGTGAGGGGTCAGGATGATTCCCAGTACTTCATACATACAAATCATGCACTCTGACACTCACCCCCTCACATACTCCCTTTTCTCTTTGACTTCTTAGGTAAGTCCCAAGGGAAGTGCTTCCTTTGTTTAGCTTTGAAAATTGTTGTGATGTCAGGATCACTGACCTGTAGCCTTACTGTAACCATGAGGAGAGATCAGTTCTCTGAGACACCAGAGAAAGACAAGCAGGAGACCATGTCAGTGCAGAAGGACGAAGCATTTGAACCAATAATTCATTGGTGAATTGACTAAAATGCAGGAAGCCCAGACTCAGTATTAATTGTTTTGAGAGCTGATAAATTTCTTTTGTTGTTTAATCCCCTTTGGGCTTGGGGACCTGCCAGACGCAATCAAATGAGTCTCTCTTTGTTCAGAAGATAGAAATAAAAGAGATGGTATCAATTAGTAGCTCTCAGCATTTAAATCTTAGGTCTACTTAACATCCTTAAATTTATTAAAGTCCCTGAAAATTATTTGTTTAGGTGGATACAGTTATTCATCTGTACTATCAGAAATTAAAACCAAAAATTTTAAATATTAATTGTTAAATTGATATAATATACTGTATAGTATTATATATACTACTAAAATTAATATTTCGACCATTAAAAGTCCTACCATATGTTAACCTAAATGATCTATTTTTTAATAGAAAAGAGCTAGAACTTCCAGAATAAAAATAATTTGGCAAGGAGAGGGGCATTGTTTGTTCATTTGTTCAAATCTTCCAATGTCTGGATGAATAGAAGATGACTAAAATTCTGTATCTGCTTCTGTACTCAAGTTGTTCAATGGCGCACATCACATAGCATCTGGAAAACTCCCTTGCTCACCCACAAGAATTGCAGCAAAAACTCAAATGGCCTCTTCATATCTGTGTTGGTTTTGTGACACTTTACTGAGTGACTGCGAACTGGGTGGTCATAGCAACCTTTATTCTCTTAACTTCTGGAGGCCAGAAATCAGTCCTTGATTCTACATATATCTTTCAGACACTTTGGGGGCATTTTATTTCTCATCCACCCCAATTGTGGGGCACTGTCTGTGTCCCCAGATACAGAGTCATGTCTCTAGAGTTCTGCCTTCTCCACTGTGTCTTTCTCACCAGAATATGTATATATAAATCTATCTATCTATATAAATATATAGATATATAAATCTGGAAAAGTCTACCAAAGCTTCATAATCTTGACATCCTCCATCTAATCCCATCTGTATAGACTTGTTTTTCTCTCAAATAAGTTTCTGTTCATAGTTCCTGGTGACTAGGTCATCTCTCTATCTTTTAGGAATTGTTCAACCCACTTCTTTATTATTAGAAAAATGATTTGAAAAATGATTTGGGGTCCTCTGGGTTCTCAGGGCACATCTGAAAACTAGATTTCTGGTCAGTGACTTCCATATAGGAAGTCCAGGCAGCAATAAAAAGAGAACCAAATCTCTTTTTCTGAGCCAGCCAGTGAAAACAGAGTGTTGAAATTGTCCTGAGAGTCAAGGATTACCAAAGGGAGAGAGATGAGGAGTCCCAGGAGATGAGATCAAGATCAGGTGAAGACTGGAGATTGAAGAGAAAGAAAAGATGGCAGATGGTTACGAATACAGCATTACCTAACGGGTGGTTTTCTGCACAGTATCATGAGAGAATCTCTTCCATCACCCTACAATGGAGCTGGGCTGGTGCTCATAGGAGCTGTGTCTTTGAGAAATATTGCAGGGAGGTTGTCCAAAGAGACTTCTGGTGCTCTGGCCTGGAGAGGATTAGTGTGCGGTGTGGTCATCAGGAAAGGGCATTGGAGGGTAGGGGTAATTGAGAAAACCTGAGTGGTTTTCTTGGAGACTATGAGAGAAGAAGAGTTCCCAGGCCAGCCCAGTGTGTGTGTGTGTGTGTGTGTGTGTGGCGGGGTGGGGGGAGGAATAGGTAGCAGGCAAAGCAGATGAGCTGCCTCTCAGAGGCCAACTACCCCAACCAGCACCCAGGTAAAATAGTTGAATCACAAGTAGGGTCAGGAACCCAGGAAAGAGACAACTAAGACCTCATGGCATGTCTCAGCTTCCCTGAGTGATGAGTGATGCAGGTTATATGTGAAAAACATCATCCATTCCATTCATCCTGTCCCTACACCCTGGATGGGGGGGGGGCTCAAAAAGAAAATAATCAATTCCATCATGCAATTAAAAAATTACAGAAAACCTCCAAACTCTCAAATCACCCTTATTTTTTGGGGGGGTCACACCCAGCTGTGCTCAGGGCTTACTCCTGGCTCTGCTCAGATATCACTCCTGATGGACTTTGGGGGGACCTTATGGGGTGGCAGGGATCCAACACAGGTCAGCCACATGCTATGCAAGTGCCCCACCTATTATAATATTTCTCCAGCCCACTCACCAAATCATCCTCAAACTTGAAAAGAAGCCTCTGGAAAATATCTGCTACTATATACATGAAAGGCAAATGCCTCATTGAAGGGTTTGTTTTTGATATGAAGTATTGAGGCCAGTGCCTCACACTTTTGAGGTATGTGTTTTACTGCTAAACCATGTCCCCAAGGTGAAATAGCTGTAGCTCTACTATGCAGAAAGAACTCCAGCTCTCTCACTAGAAAATTAGGCAAAAGACACGAACAGGCATTTTAATTAAGCACCATATTACAAAATTGTTTATTGTTGAGTTTTTTTCATAGAATGTACACTACCCATCACCAATCAGTGCAGTTCTCCTGCCAACAATGTCTCTCATTTCCCTCCCACCCCTCACTTCCACCCCAAACCACTCCTGTCTCTAGGGCAGGCAATCTCTCTCCCTCTCTCTCTCTCTCTCTCTCTCTCTCTCTCTCTCTCTCTCACTCCTTCATGTCACTTTGGTTTAAGCTATTGTTAAACTTTCTCTCCTTTCAGCACCAACTTCTTGTCCCGAGTGATCAGTTCCAACTATCATTGTCCTAATAGATCCTTCTCTACTCTAACTGCACTCATTGGTCTTTGTTGCAAGCTTCCTACCATGGACTGATCCTCCTGGCCCTTATCTCTATTGTCCATGAATATTATGACCATACTATTTCTCGTTTTTCTTATGTTACAAATTAGTGAGATTATTCTATATCTATCTCTTTCCTTTTGAATCATTTCTTTTTTGTTTTGTTTTTGGATCTCACTCAGTGATGCTCAGGAATTATACCTGGCTCTATGCTCAGAAATCGCTCGTGGCAGGCTCAGGGGACCATATGGGATGCTGGGATTTGAACCACCGTCCTTCTGTATGCAAGGCAAATGCCCTACCTCCATGTTATCTCTTAGGCTCTCTTCATAATAATCTTCATATCTATCTGTGTATAAGCAAATTTCATGAGTTCATGTTTTCGACCTGCATAGTATTTCATTGTGTAGACGTACTACAGTTTCTTTAGCCACACATCTGGTGTTAGGCATCTGGGTAGTTTCCAGATTCTTGTTATTGTAAATAGTGCTGCAATGAACATAGAAGTGCAAAGGGTATTTTTGTATTGTGTTTTTGTGTTCCCTAGGGTATTTTCCTAGGAGTGTTTTTGCTGGATCATATGGGAGCTTAATTTATAAGTTTTTGAGGAATGTCCATGTTGCTTTCCGAAGAGGCTGGATTAGTCTGTATTTCCACAAGCAGAGACTGGGAGACCCTTTTTCCATGCAACTTTATTATCACTGGTTGCTCTTGTTTTTGTTTTGTTTTGTTTTGATGTGTTCCAGTCTCTGTGGTGTGAGGTGGTATATCATTGTTATTTTGATTTTAATCTCCCTGATGTTTAGTGATGTGGAGCATTTTTTCATGTGATTTTTGGCCATCTATATTTCTTCTTTGAGGAAATTTCTGTTTATTTCTTCTCCTCCTTTTTTAGATGGGGTGAGATGTTTTTTGTTTCTTGCTATGTTCTGTCAGTACCTTGTATATTTTAGATATTAAAGCTTAATCAGATGGGTGTCAGGTGAGTAGTTCTCAGATTCCATGGGTGGCCTTAACATCCTAGTGACTGTTTCTTTTGAGGTGCAGGAGCTTCTCAGTTTAATGTAGTCCTATTTGTTTATCTTTGTTTCCACTTGGTTGGGCAGAGGTGTTTCCTCCTTGAAGATGCCTTAATAGAGTGTTCTGCCTACATTTCCTCTGTGTACTTTATAGTTTTAGGTCTGATAGCAAGGTCTTTAGTCCATTTTGATTTGACTTTTGTGCCTGATGTTAAGGAGAGATGTGCTTATTTATTTATTTATTTATTTTTGCAGATAGTAAAATGGTTTTCCCAGCACTCTTCATTGAAGAAGCTTTTCTTGTTTCTCTTTGTATTTCTTGCTCCTTTATCTAAAATTAATTGTTCATAAACCTGTGGGTCCATCTCTGAATATTAAAGTCTGTTCCATTGATCTGAGGGTCTGTCTTTATTCCAATACCATATGGTTTTAATGACTATTGCTTTGTAATACAGTTTGAAGTTAGGGAACATGACCCCCCCTTTTTTTTTCTTGTAAAGGTTTGCTTTAGATATTCATGGACATTTATTTCTCTTTCAAAATTGTCATGGGAGTTTTTATAGTGATTGTATTAAATCTGTATGTGCTTTGGGAAGCATTGACATTTTAATGACATTAATCCTCTCAATCCATGACCAGGATATATATTTCTAGTTGTGTGATCTTTTATTTATTTAAGAAGTGTTCTGCAGTTTTCATTTTTTTTTTTTTTTTTTGGTTTTTGGGTCACACCCGGCAGTGCTCAGGGATTACTCCTGGCTCCATACTCAGAAATTGCTCCTGGCAGGCATGGGGGATCATATGGGGCACCGGGATTCGAACCGATGACCTTTTGCATGAAAGGCAAGCGCCTTACCTCCATGCTATCTCCCAGACCCCGTGCAGTTTTCTTTATATAGCTCTTTCTCTTCTTTAGTTAAAGTGATGCCAAGATATTTGATTTTCTCAGGCAGAATTGTGAATGGAATTGTTTAAAAAAATTTTTTTATAACACTAGTTTGACGCTCAGGGGTTACTCCTGGCTATGTACTCAGAAATCGCCCCTGGCTTGGGGGGACCATATGGGACACTGGGGAATCGGACCACTGTCCGTCCTGGACTAGTGCTTGCAAGACAGATGCCTTACCTCTATAGCCACCTCTCCAGGCCTGGAATTTATTTTTAATTCTCCTTGTCTTTCATTATTTGTGTATAGAAAAGGAATTAATTTTTGTGTTTTGCTGTAGTCTGCTACTTTACAGTACAACTCTAAAGTTTCTAGAAGCCTTTTCTTTTTGTGAAGTCCTTAGGTTTTTCTAGATACAATATTATGTTATCTACAAATAAAAAGAATTTCTCTTATT
>PVKC010010887.1:12625-25353 GCA_004027635.1 Crocidura indochinensis
TTTTTTTTTTTTTTTTTTTTGGTTTTTGGGTCACACCCGGCAGTGCTCAGGGGTTACTCCTGGCTCCATGCTCAGAAATTGCTCCTGACAGGCACAGGGGACCATATGGGGCACCGGGATTCGAACCGATGACCTTTTTTGCATGAAAGGCAAACGCCTTACCTCCATGCTATCTCCTGGGCCCCTATTTTTTCTTTTATTGATATTAATTGACTTGTTTATGTTAAGTCAATTATTGCTGCCTGGAATGAATCTCACTTGTTCACTGTGTATAAGCTTCTTGATCAGTTGTTAGATTCTATTTGCTAGTATTTTGTTGAGGATCTTTGCATCTGTATGAAAAGACAATATAGAAAAGAAATATAGATGGTCAACTCATACATTTTCCTGAAAATAAAATGCATTAAGTAGTATCTACAATGAGCTATATATTTTTCACATATCAGGGCAGCTATGACTGGCAATTAAGATTGTTGTTTGTATCCAGCTTCAGCAAGTGTTGAAGGAACATTGACCCTTTGCCCAGTTAGAGGAGAATTAATTGATATATCCATAAGGAGGGTAGCTAGAGAATATGATTCGTGATGTAAAATGTGCCTGTCCTTTAACTCTGTAGCCCCACTTCTGTAAAATGGAGACAACAGTGTTATCTGTTCCTATTAGTTATTGAGGTTTAAGGGCATTAATCCATAAAAACTCTTGACTTAGTGCCCAAAGAGAAGATTTAAGATGTGTTAGCTGGGCTGGAGTAATAGTACAATGGATAAGGTGTTTGACTTGCACACTGCCCACCTGGATTTGATCCTTGACATCCCATGTAGTCCCCTGAGCACAGACAGGAGAAATTCCTGAGTGTAGAATCAGGAAATACCACTGAGCATTGCTGGGTGTGGTCCCAAATAAGAACAACAAGACAAATTCTTAAAAAATAAAGACACGTTAACTATTATTAGGACTTTTTCCTATGATATAATCTCCCATTTGCAAATCTATGCTTACACAGGGATGTTCCCTGCTGGCTTGTTTTCAATAGCAACAAATTGGAAACCAATGAACTGTTCATCAAGAGCGAAGAAGACTAATTCTAGGAGTGTAGTGCTCATATAATGTCAGGCTGAACAAGAAAAGATCTGAAGGTTTTGGAAGGCACTGTTTTTTGATGTGGTTGCTGGTAACCTACATGGATTCTTTTTGTGAATTTTATCAAGTTCTCACCTTGTGATTTTTGCCCCGTTCTGCATCTATATTCTACTCCAAAAAAAAAAAAGAGTAAAATGATGTGCACAATTATTAGAGGATTGTCACCCCACCCCCAAACTCATCTAGATAAATGCGTGCATGCATATGTATGGAAACAAATATAAAAGTACAGGCATTTATTTATAGAAAGTTGTTTCTAGGTTGTAGAATTAGGAATTAGTTTTGGTTTTCTTTTGCATGCTTATCAATATATATTCTGCTTGTCTTCGTGGAATGTGTGTTACTTTTGTAATTAGAGAAAAATCTATCCACCATCAGGACTATTGGGTTCTAAGAGTCAGGAAAACCAACCTAATGTTATATAAAGAAAGTGTGTAATTAATTGGAGCACACAACTGAAAAATTTGGCACTAGATTTGGTTTCAGGCCTAGATTCAGGCTCAACTGATTTCTCGGGAAGTTGTCTCCCATTTCTCAGCACTCTTGGAAAACATGGGTAAAGAGAGAAGGAGAGAACTGGGGGCCGTTCCCTGCTGGCAAGCTCAGGACCAATTCCTGTTTAACAACACTGGGAGAGTATCTTTCCCTAGTAATTACGGCAAAGGTTTCAGGAGGGGGTATTTCACATTGACTTTAGGCCCCATGCTTCTTCCCACACCAGTCACTGTGGCCAGCGATGTGTGTTGAAAATTCAGGTCAGGTCGTGTGGTCACTTTTGGAACTAGTGTTGGTTTACAAGAATGATTTCACACAAGTCCCACAGGAACATGGTAAGAACTTCTCTCTGGATGAGCAAAAGGGCAGAAGCAGGACGACAATCTTCCCTGGAAGTACTGCCTTGAGGACTCATCCTCCATGTGTGCACAAGAACAAGAAGCCCAGTGGACCCCCACATCTCCTCCTTGAGGCCAGGAGCTCATTAAGGGTGGATGCTCACTAGTCCACTTTTGCATTACTTTGCTGCTTGGCATATCAGGAGTCCAGTTTGTGTATGTGTTAATTTCATTTCATAAGGTCTATATAATAAGCTCTGCTTTAGGTAAAAACCTTTAAGTTGTAAATGACAAATAACTTTCCAAATTAATATGAGTACGTGTGGAAATTTATTGTTTCTCGCATGATTCAAAGATTGTGGGAATATGTGCTTTCAAGTATTCCTGTATCAATTTCTCCAAAGATATTTGATTTATTTTCTCTCTCTTAATGGTTTGTAGAGAAGAGGGTCTGAAGATGTCTTCAGGAGGCCCTGAGAGCACTTATGGTGATATTCTAGCCATGGAGCTGGCAGATCAACAGCAACATATCTTTATTGGCCCACATAGGTCACATGATGAGCTCTGACCCAGTCATTAAGACCATACATGGCCCATCCCTAAAAGCTCTGAGGATGTCCCCAAAGAAAATCAGAGTCTTGAAATACTGGAGGTTGTCCAAGTTTTTTTTTTTTTTTTTCTTATTTGGAGCCATCCTGACACTTAACTGGGTTTCCTTGGTTAGGAGGACTAAGCAGAACTAGTATCTGAGCCCACAATTAATTATCCTTTTTAGGAAAAACCCATGGCTCCCACTTCCAGAGACACCCTGAGTGGGGCTAGAAGAGGAAGGGAAAGGGCCATCCCTCCCCTTTGGGGCTGCTGTGCTGAGTTGCTGGATGATCTTGTCTTAGAAGACTGGAATCACAAAGCTCTGGAAATGGGTGTCTGGGATGGAAATACAGACACACAGTTAATTATGGCGTCCTGCTTGGCGCCACCCTAATTAAGGCAGTTCTCTGGTGGAGACCAAAATTTAATGCTCTCTCTTTTATAGTCCTTGGTGGCAAGTGGGCGGCCCTGTCCTATCCCCTCCCTCTGATGCTCCTGGTCTGGTTCATAGGGAGCTGGGTGGAGTGAGCAGCTTGCTGGCAAGCAGGAAACTAGCTTTGTGGGCCCCATTTAACTGCCCTCCTCAACAACAGGCAGGATAGAGACATGTCAATCCTGTTGTGTGGTGGTGGGTGGGGTGGGGGTAACTGCACCCCATAGTGTTAAAAATGTCTTGGCTCTTGGACCTCCCAGGAAGTGGACTCTGGCTCCCAGAGCACATTAGAGACCTGAATGCTCAGAACTGGGATCTCTAATCTCCCTCCCCTGCCTCTACCTTGCTTCCCGATTAGCCTGATATAAATAAAATAAGAACAGTAGTTCTATTGGTGTATATATATATGTATGTATATACATATATATATGTATGTATATACATATATATACATAAATATGTATATACATATATACACAAAAGTATATATACATATATATATTTAATTTTTTAAATTTTTCAGTCACACCCGGTGACGCTCAGGGGTTACTCCTGGCTATGAGCTCAGAAATCACTCCTGGCTTTGGGGACCATAGAGGACGCTAGGGGATCAAATTGCAGTCTGTCCTGGGTCAGCTGTGTGCACAGCAAATGCCCTACTACTGTGCCTTCGCTCTGGCCCCTATATATATGTATATTCATATATGCATACACACATATATGTATATACATGTGTATATGTATATACACCTATGTATACATATATACATATATATCCACATAGGTGTATATATACGTATGTATATATGTATATATATTTGAAAGGTCATTGCATTTCTTTGCTATTAGTAGAACTTCCCTACAATAGAAAATTGGCCAGCTCACTTTTATACTTTACTAGATTGTCTAGAGTTGGCAAGGATATAAAAATAATTTTATATTATAGGTGTAAATACTGAGACCAAGAAAAAAAGTGATTTTTCTAACACTGTGGCATATGACTTTGACCCATTTGACAATGACCCAGGCTGTGGACAGCTGTGACTGAAGGCAGAGGTGATGGGCTTCTGTGGCCTTTATCTCACCCATTAGGGAATGAATAAACTCTCCTCAGATGTCTGTCATAGACACTGGATGAGGTGTGACAGTACATGGGCCAAATTCTGTTCATTCCATCCTAGATGGCAGAAGGTTCTCTGAGAAAATAGGTAATCCTGGGGACTTTGGGTGGTCAGAAAAGCTGACACTGGAATAGGCTTGTTGAGGGACATACCATCTATGAAACTCAATGAACTGCTATCAAGTTTCTAAGAGCTGTAGGATGAAAAATGGGAGGTTGGTGTACCCTGTTTAACCCCAAAAAAACTTTTCCCATCTTCCTTTGTTCACACACCTATTTTTACATGTAAAAGGCCCAACTAGACTAGATTAGCTTGAGAAGGTACTTTTGTCTCTCACTCAACCCTCCTTCTCCTGCTTTTAGATTGAGCTGGTCAATAAAGAGGGATTGGTTTGGCAGGCTTGGGGCCTATGAGACTGGAGGCTGGAAGCCACCAATACCATGTTTTCCCTCCCATATGAGTGTCTTGGTTTATTAATTTGTGTGTTTATTAATCTGCTTTAGACCTGTTTATCTGGAGATGGATTATAATGGATGGAGCTTTACAGTTTCCCAGGGTTATTATTTTCTGGACTACTCTTATGAAGTCTAAGCTGTTTTTGCAGCTGGCCTACCCTTCAGAGGTTTGAGTCTTCTAGGCCTGACCTTTCCCTTCCCTTGCAGGGAAAAGATCCTGAGACCCTTGTAGTAGCCAGATCTGCTGTGGGAGCTGTGGGAGATACAGCTGTGCTACCAGTCATGGAGGACAGTGATTGAGTCAGGAGGCCAGGCCCACAGGTCTAGATGTAAAGGCTAAGGACTGTCCTGTCAGTGGTGTATGACCACACTGAACCATCATACCCAACCCTCAGCTATAGAAAATGATCTTTCAGTGATCCCAGGAATTCCATTGAGTTCTCCCTCTTGACCAGATAGTTTGGGTTTTGGTTTTCTTTATTATGGCAAAACACACAATTATCATTTAAAAAAATAGTCATTTCATCCCTGTCAAGGGCACAGGTTTGCAGCATTTTGTATATCCCCACCATGTTCCCAATGCTATCCCCCCATTGAATAATAACCTGGTTTCTAGGTCTTTGAGTTCAATTTTTAACAGTTGTTATTCTTTCAGATTCAACATATAAGTAATACCTGGCAGTAGCTGATTTGGTCTGTGTATTCAACTTAGAGAAATGATGCCTCAAATTCCTCTCTGGAAGGATTTCTTTATTTTTAAAGTGTGATCATATTTTATTATATATGTAATATACAAATGAATATGCAATTCTACATACAATGTTTTATTTTGGTTTAGGAATCACACCCAGTGGTGGTGGGGTTAACCCAGGCTTGGTGCTCAGTGTTTTTGTGCTTGAGAAGGACACGAGGAGCTGGGGTTTGAACTTATTCTTGCAGATAAAGCACATGCCCCAACTCCGAGTCATTTCCACCCACTCATAATTTTCTTGATTCATCTGTTGATGGACTCTTAGCCTGGCCTCCTGTCTTGTTTATTGTGACTAATACGATGAACATGGGAGCACAGATTTCTGTTCAAGGCAGTGATTTTGAAGTCCTAGTTTTTAGTTTACTAAGCTGTTTTCCATAATTTCTGCACCCATTGACCTTTCCTCTGAAAGACATAAGACCTAGGAAGGGTCATGTTGGATGGAAGGAATTCAGATGGAAAGTCTCAAACAGGAAACTAGGTCAGTTTCTCTTCATCTGAGAGATCTCATAGTAATGGCTTCCCATGGTTTCTGTTCCTCCTCAAGCCACATTCTATGTTTCAGGGCCTATTCTGGTGTCTCCAAAATAGATGGAGCAGCACTTGGATGAGCAGTGTCAAACTCTCCACAGCCAAAATTCTTTTCTCAGAGTGAAACCCAAATCTGTGGTCTGGCTCTCACTGGACTGTCAGAAGCCTCCATAGTCTACTTCAAGAATACGAGCTGGAAAGAAGCAGTTTTGGTCTCAAGTACTTGAGCCCCTTAAGTTCTTTCCCTCAGGCTTCAGAGAGGTGAGAACAGTGTTCATGCTTCCCCTGGTACCTGGGAACCAGAAGGAAAGAGGACCCAGTAGTGTTCTCCCAGAGGGTGGCTGGTTCTTGCTATGTGTGGAGTGTGGGGTCTTCACTCAGAGAAAATACCCAAAGGTAGCTTCTCTGCTGTCAACTATGTTCTGTTGGATTTCTCTCCATCCTGGAGTTTGCCTAGCCTGCCACTCTCTCACAGACTTCCTTTATAAAAAATGTTTTATTATAACATGGTGATTTAAGTTGTTCATCATACAGTTGTCACAGACATTATATGTTCCAATACCAATCCCACAATCGGTTTGATATTCCATCTACCAATATTCCTAGTTTTCCATCCACCACCCCAGTCTTTTCCCTTCCAGGCCAAAATTTACTGCTTATTGTTTGCTACAACATAAAGGTGAATGAAATTGCAAAAACTTAGATCAATAAAAGCCAATTTATAATCATTGCTATATCTCTCTCAATTATGTTACTAAAGTCATTGTCTGAGGATTTACTGGGCTGAAATTGGTGCTAGTTGTGCCTTCTGGATTTAGGCTCACATAATTTCTCAGAAAATCTCTCAGATTTTTTTTTTTGTGATCCTACTGGGCTGATAGTACCTTAACATTTTGAGGTGTTGTGTGGCTTATATATATGGAACAGTTTGGTGGTTTGGCAGTTTTATAAGGTTAAACTGAGGAGTGTGCCTCTTTTGTCAGAGGGTGTCAGGGATGGTTTCAGGATGCTGTGCCTTCAGGAAGAAAAGGGAATCTTTCTATCCCCATTCCAAGAAGGCCCCTGAAGTTGTCAGCCTAAACTGGTCTACCTGGGAAGATTCAATGGCTGTTCTTAGATTCTTTTGGAGATTAATTGAATAGTCACACTGATTTTCTGCCAGCAAGATGGCAGGTGTATTTGGGGACTTCTGGGTTTTCTGGTGACTTGGGGAGGGGAACTCAGTGCACTCCCTTTCTGAGAATACCCCAGATTTCAGCCTGTAGAGTGGTCTCACATGGGAAGATTCAGTCTCATGGACCCTTGATTCCTCTCAAAGTCTTTCAGCATGTCGCTGAGACCTCAGACCAAAGGAGCAATGGCGGTTCAGTGTACTTGATCTTGACCTTCTCAGCCTTTGGCTCTGGCATGGCATTGGCTGGAGCTGTTTATGTGAAGTAGACTAAATAGGCAAGAGGTAGAAGATGGAAACTTTGCTCCTACTCTCCTTTTACAAGACTCTTTGAGACACTTGAAGTGTCCCGCACCCTTACACTATGGAGGTGGTCTATCCACAGGATTATTTGGGAAGCTGAGGTCAACCTGTCAGCACTTGCATTTCAACTGTTCTCCCTTGTACCCACTGGGTTCCTTGGGAAATGGTGCCCGAGTTTAGTGTACAGGAGAGTTATGGGAATCAGGATGGCCTGTGATGAGACAGTTTGTTCAGAGGGGTCCTTGGTTGGGTTTTTCGTGTTCATGTGTTCATCAACAACACATGCAGCTTCACTAGGAAAGGGACTCAAGTTGGGGTCTGGGATGTTAGTGAATGCAAATCTAGCTTTAGTTGAGCGTGGGTGTTTGTATGCTTATTGGTCGTATTCTCTCCTAGTAGCAAGAGCTGGGTGGGGGGAGAATAAGTTCCTCACTTCCAGAGGGTTTGATTTGCTTTTTTCTTCTTTGTGACCTCACCTCCCTATCTCTTTATTCTTGCTTCCCTGGGATCGTTTCTACTTCAAAGCATTAGCAGGTATGCAGGAATGCAGGCCATGCTTTCAGTGTTGGAAAATCTGGGTTAAACTCTGCCTAAACCATCACTCTCTCTGGGAAGATATCTGTACTAAGATGTCTGCTCGGCTATTGGTGAATGACCTAAAGGCCCCCAAACTGGTGACTTAACCTTGATACCCAGGGGCTCCACTTCCCTCTGCCAGAGGTTGTCAGTGCAGGCAGCCCCAGAATGCATTCATCCAGCACCACATGGAACTTAACTTTTATTTCTGTCATTTTGGTGTTTTGGAACCATTCTCTGTGGTGTTCAGGAACTGTTTAAGCTCTGTGTTCATGATTGACTCTTATGGTATTCAAGGGGACCATATGCAGTGCCAGGGATTAAACAAGGTACAATGCAAGTTTTTTCCCCCCAAGAACCCAGATGTCTGAGAAGTGCCTGTTCAGGGAGGTCACAGTTTAGTGAGGTTGTCCTTCTTTTCTTCTTACAGTCCTCGAAGGGGAACCCCAGAGAGTGACAGAAGTGAGATTCTCCACTGCTGTTCCATCATGCACTCCCTCCCAGCTTTGCAGCCCCTGGAGTGGAGGGGATAAAGGGACTGTTGGAGGCCCGCTAGGGTGATTGTTTTGTTTCTGTGAGTGAGAAACCATCCCTTGGATGAACAAGGGATAGATGGAATCCTCCTACAATTTTAAAATTTTGTTATATATACATGTATATAGAAACATATATATATATGCAAAACTCTATGCTGTTTGCCATCTTCACCTAAAAATGCAACAAATATCTTGTGACACAGGGAATAGGATGGGGAGACATGGTGACCCTGGGCAGAATGGCACCTTTGCAGCTGACCCTGGCTCTGAGCTGGTGCTGTCCTCCACTTTATGTTCAATTTTTCAGTGGTGCAAGATCAAAGTATCCATAGCAGAAACCTACTTCAGAGGATGACGATTCAACTTTTCTGAGAAAACAAGCAAATTTTATCTGGAGTTGTGTGGCTGCAGCAGAGAGCCTTCCCCCCTCCCCAGTCACGTGGTCATGAGGCAAACCACGGCACCCTTCCACTTGGCTTTTCAAGCTCTAATGACAAGTGTTGAATTTATACTAGAATCAGTTCTTCAGAGAAAATAAGCTTCTGCTGAAGGTTTATCCACTTGTGGGCTCTAAATTAGTGTTCCAAGAAGCTTTAGAAGGAAGGCTGTGCTAGAATGTTCACTTGATTGCAATTATTAAGCCCATTCTTGACTTGTAATTTTTAGGCTTTATATAGGTTTGTTGAGACTTAATTTCATTGTACCATATTTTCTGGCGTATAAGACGACTGGTCGTATAAGACGACCCCCTAATTTTGCAGTCAAAACATAGGTTTAGGACTATATTCGCTGTATAAGATAGATCGTTCCTGTGCTGCAACTCGATGTACCACAGTGAGCCAATCACAGCAAGCAAAGGTTCAAAGGTTATACTGTAATAGACTTCCTCTCTGACTCTGGCCCATTTGAGCAGACTTTTGATAGTGTAGATTCGGGTACAGAACATTGTCTAATTTGCAAGTATCAAGAGCCTGCTTGAATTGGCCAAGTTAGAGAGGCAGTCCGAGCATCCTTACAGTGATTGGTGCAGGATCGAGTTGGAAAATTCGTTTCGTAGCAATATCCAAATGATTTTCATTTAGCGGCATATTGAGACGGTTTTCGTTATATACTCGGCATATAAGATGACTCCCGATTTTTGGTTGACTTTTTTTCATTTCAAAAGTTGTCTTATACACCAGCAAATACGGCTACGTCTAGGAGTCTCTGTAAGTATCCGTATCTTAGAAAATTAGAATCCAGGCCAAATACCTAGAACCTAACTATTTATATCATACAGATATGAGACCAGGGGCAAGATGATGAACTTTTCTTCCTCAGTTTCCTCATCTATAAAATGGACATAAAATAAGATCTACCTCATGAGATTTCTGTGAGGTGCTAATTAATGTTAAGAAAGGTAAAGGCTCATTAAGGTGCATGAAAATCAGGATTCAGTAAAAATAAAAGGTGGTTAGCTGTTCCTTAGGGCTAGATAAAGATAGACCAAAGATAGACTAGAGTTATTGAGCAAATAGAAATGAAATAATTCTAAACCTTGGTTCATAAGTCACCACTGCTGAAAATCATATACATCTATGACTCCATCATTCAACCCAATTTCAAGAACTGAAAAATTGCCTTTTGGCAAAAGTTCTTCTCTTGAGTGTATGTGCCCCCAGCTAAGCCTTGCCGTGAACTATCATGACTGTGTGGAGGGAAATGGTGACATACACGGAGCATGGGTATGTGTTTGTGGGCTGCACACAGTTATGGTTCTGTCACAAATAAATGAGGGTCTACACCGCCTGTCACTTTTTTACTTATGAAAGGGTTTCATTAATAATCTAATGGGAATTTTCCTTTCTTTCTAATCCCCACTTATTTGCCCTTCTCCTCTTTCCCTAACCTCAGCCTCACCCCATCTCAGATGAGAGCACCCCTTTTATCTGGTTTTGCTGCTCCTCACAGTCGAAAGCAATCGGATCACTAGACTCAGCAACTTCTAGAAGGGAGAAGATCTCACAAATGTGAGATCTTGGGGTCAGAGTGATAGAATAGTAGACAGGATGCTTGTCTTGCATGTGACCAACCTGGGTTTAATTCCCTGCACTACATATGGTTCTTTGATCTCATCAGGAATAATCCTTGAATGAAGAGCAAGGAGTAAGCCCTGAACACCATGTGTGGCTCCACACACGCCACCAAAAAGTAAGATGTGGATCTCCAAAAGTGAAGATGTGTTGGCTTCATGAAGCTTCTTCCAGGATCACCTGCCTTCTGCATTGGTACTTAAGTACTTAAGGGATACAGGTCTTACAGGTCTGTCTGTCCTGTTGGGCCGAGGATGCTGGTGTCAGGACCAAGAGCTATGACTGCCTAGAGCCCTAGTCCATATGGAGAATGGAGCCCCTGCGGAATTCAGCCTCAGTGGAATTCTTCTGAGGTTGTTGAATCCCCACTGGGAATCCTTTTCCCTTTTCCTTCCCAAATATGGGCTAGGGCTCTGAAAGGCGTGGGAGAAATAATTGAAGCAAGCATAAACACTTTCATGCCAGTGGAACCCTGGCCAGCAGGGATTCCAAGCCCTCTGAGAAGCTTGCCAGCCTAAGTTGGACTTTGGCTGTGACCCTCCAGTGTAGCTACTTTTAGCTGGGAACATTTTTCCTCTGACTCTGGTAGCCACTGAAAGAACCATGGTTTAACACTACAAAGACCCCAAACTGAGCAGGAGTCCTTGTGCAAGGCAAATGCCCTACCCTATCACTGTGCTATCACCTGGCCCCATTTTTATATAAATTTTTAATTGAATCACCAAGAGTTACAGTTACAAAGTTGTTCATAATTGAGATTCAATTATATTCAGTTATGTTCAACATACCCATCTCTTCACCAGTGCACGTTTTCTGCCACTAATCCCACCCTCTCCCACCTTTTCCTACTCTCCCTCCTGCTCACCTCTATGGCAGATACCTCTTTCTCTCTCTCTTCCTCCATTTCCCTCTTCTAAACAGTATGGTTTGCAATATTGTTATTGAAGGGGTATTACACATATCATTTTACCTTCTTTAAGCACTCTGTTCTTGCCCAGAATGATAATTTTCAACTATTATTGTCGTGGTGGTCCCTTCTCTGCTCTAACTGTACCCCCCACTCTTTGTGGCAAGTTTTCTACCGTGGACAAGTCCTTCTAGCCCACATCTTTATTGTCTTCAGATATTATCACCATACTTTATTTTCAATATCTTGCAAATGAATGCAACCATTCTATGTCTATCCCTATTCTTCTGACTCATTTCACTCAGCACAATACTCTCTATATCCATCCATGTATAAGCAAATTATCTTACTTAATTTTTCCTAACAGATATACAGTATTCCATTGTATAAATATACCACAGTTTCTGTATCCATTCATCTGTTCTCTGACACTTGGATTGTTTCTAGGTTCTGGTGATTATGGACAGTACTGCAATTAACATAGGAGTGCAGAGGACTTTTCTGCATTCTATTTTGAATCTGAGGGTATAGTCCCAGGAGTGGTATATACTGGGTCATATGGGAGCTCAATTTCTAAGTTTTTCTTTTTTTTTTTAAATTTTTTTATTTTTAATTATGAGAACAAAGATGCAAAGAAAGAGGACAAGGTAAAGTTACAGTGGAAGGACAATCACGCATAAACAGAATTCACATAAGTCCCCTTGCTGATATCTTAACATTAAGCTTTCAGCTAAAGAATATTAAGAAAAATAAAACAGAACCCATGTACAATTACTTTGTCCCTCAAGTCCCCAGATTGTAATACATATTTCTTAGCAGCACATGAAGCATTCTAATGCCATAAAATTATGTAACTCCTTAAATATTGAAGGCATAGTACTCTTTTACATTTCCATGCATATGCATATTAGTTTAAGTTAGCCTCAAAAAAAGTGGGTGTTTCTTTTTAAGGATAAGAGTCAAAGGAGCACAGTAAAAATGGCGTTAGAGTGGCAATGATTGTTTGCATCAGCCCACCAAAATATGGGGGTCATGGAAAGGAAAATCCTTGGCCTAAATACAAGGGGGCCAAACCCCTTAAGTTTCCTGGCATAAGACCAGCTCTAGGTTCCAGGCACACTAGATTGCCCAATCCAAGTCGTTGTCTGTAGTGCCAACACACTTTTATTTTCCACGATGTCTCTGTTGTTGGTATCATGTTTCTGTATTAAAGATCCTGGAATCTGCATATCCTATATTGCAGTTAGGATGGTGCAGAGTGTCCTTTCGTTTCACCTTACAATTAAAGGGCAATGCAGAAAGCCCTGT